>QYTT01091526.1:8619-25936 GCA_006980735.1 Dasypogon diadema
TTTTTTTTCCAAAACCGAAACCTATTCTGTTAGACATTAATGATATATACCTGAACTACAGCATTTTGAACCTGTACACGAAACAATTACCGGCACTGGGAAAGAAAGTGATCTTTTGAAAAACGCACCACTGATATAGAGGAATCAACACCTTCACAAATTACCACACTGTGTCCAAAAAATTACGTCCAAATAATATTTAAAAATTAGTAGAATATGCCCCTAATTATTATCAAAACTAAAAGGATCTTTATCCAGGAGATAGTTCGGAGCATAACTTTTACAATAGCTATTCCTTTAGCATTCTACCGAGCATAGAAAAAATTAAGCGTTGTTGACAATGTATTGTATTTCGAAACTAAAAATTCGCTTTATTGTTTCTGTTGCAAAATTTTTAATGACAATGCTTTGAAATCTGTTATTGGTGACGAATCTGTTACACAATACCTTAAAATAATGAAAAATATTGGAAGCTTAAAAGCTCATTTACCTGCGGATATAGAATTGTGCACCACTGTGATAAATGAATTTTGCATAATGGAAAAAAATTATCATGACTTGAGGGGTACGTCTTTACGCTGTTCATCTTTGACGAATTCTCTTCAACAAATCCTTTCTGAAACATATTAATGATTCCGATTCCCGCCGCAAATACTTTTAAAGTAAAACAAAACAAAGTTGAATATTATTGCTCTAAATTCTTTTCCATTATTCTTCCTCTAAAGCAAAATAATCACAGCCTACTATTCGGATTTGCAACGCGCAATCAACTAAACCAATATGTATGATACTTAACAACCTATTAGACAACTAGTTTAACTTCAGCCACATGTCAAGAGCATCCCCATCCATTACCCGCATTTCAAAACAACCTACTAGAATATTAGTCTTATTACTTTCTGATACGCCTACATAGACCCGAATCCTATCAAATAGGTTTTCGATATCGAATTCAACATTAGCTATTCCTATTTTACCTTAAGGATAATGAAAAGAGAGAATTGCCTGAAATGGGTGGCGAGAAGAAAGAAATATGCTGACGAATTTGACAATTTTTTCCATTTTTCATTTCAATTTCCCCACTTTTTAAATTTTACAATTCATCGAATGATAATAAAACTGAAGCCATTGCCATACACAGGGTGTTCAAATTTGAACCTTACTTTTAAATTTTCCGCCATTTTGATTTTTTGTACTAGAGTGTGCTGGAATTATTGTCAGCTTTAAAGTAGTAACATTCCAGTTAGTATGGGACGATACACAATTCAATAACGCGTCTTTATTGTTAAAAATTATTTTAAATTTGGGGAAAATTTCGCAGAAGTTTCAAAAAAATTTCGTAATGCAACAAAAAATTACAAAAGGGGTACATGTGAGTAATAGAAAATGCATTTGTTGTTTATTGCACATGTAGCGTTTTCCTGTAAACTACGTCCACCATGAAAACAGTGAAAATTTAAGGTTCCCGATGAAAATGTTTTTTTTTTTTTTAATTTTAATGCTATAACCACCAAAAATGTAAAGAGGCATCATCAACATAGTAATAAACTATGGTATAATTTGTGTTTATGACAAAAATTTACTTTACTCACTACAATGTTTTTTATTTGCCCCAAATTCGAGAGCTCTAGAGCCCTCCCCTTAATATCGGTATTTTTCATACTATCCTGAATCGATCCAATGCCCTATTTTGAGAAAGTTTTACAAAGAAAAATATGTGCTATCTAATTAAAATCTGCAAGTAAAAGTGGTAATAACTTTAATTCTGTTCTGTACAGCATTACCTAAGCTTAGCGGACAACCCTAAGCTACAGCTCAGCTTAGGCAGAAGGAAAGCTCAAGGAAAAGGAAATCGGGATTTATTTTTAACCTTACAAATGTTTAAAACTAATCCAGAATTTTTCTGGAGAAATTTTAATTTGTTCCATTCAGAAGGATTCGCAAGTACAATTCTTCTCAGCAAGATTGCTTCAACCACAAAAGTTACCAAGCGATCTGATAGTTGATGGGTTCGATTGCTCCAAGAAATATTTGTTTCGTCCAAATCGAAGACGTAGTTCTCTTGATATTCTAAAAAAACCTTTTCCGCCCTCAAGTTTTGGATAGGGTTTTCTCCATCTGAACCTACGATACTGAAATATGTACCTCTTACGTTTCAGTCTCTATAAAATATCTAAAAATCAAGATCATATGTGGAACGAATATAAAAGACAACATACATATAAACAACATTTGTATGAAGGGAATGTAGAGCACATCGCATCACAGCGCTTTCTTTATTGTTTTGTTAATTGTCAGATAAGTTGCGCAGAATGTTGATTTTTGAAACAAATATATTTTTATAATTGGGCTTCTCGCTTTTAAGAAGCTGGATTTAGATGTAACGAAGTTCTTAAAATCTTGAAATGCAACGGCAACTAGATGGGTACTTTCGGTTTGTTGAAATCAAGTAAATAAGTGTATGTGCTAAGGAAACTATGAAACAATGCTTGGGTAAGACTACTATTACATCCACATCAATATGTCACACAAGAGCTTCCGAGATGCCGTTTAGCTACATAATTGCAAAACTAAACGAGCTGGGCAGCAACATTCCCGCAGCCTTAAACAATACATCACCAAGATCTTAATCGTGAGTTATATTTCTTGCAAGGAACGTTTCTTGCTTCTGCTAATGGTCGAGGATTTCACGTGCTGGAGTGTGAGAGAGAATGAGGGAAATTAATTAGCCTTGGTAGACCATCTGTGAAGATCTGCAGAAACAAAAAGAGTTAGTCACATAAGACAAAAGACGACAATTCTTAAGATGTGCAACGGCAAAAAGGGGACAATAAAGAGACCTCAACATAATTGGTAAAGTTACCTTTTGGCATTCCAAGGCATAACGCGGCTGGTGTCAAATTTTTTAAGGTCTCAATTGGTTTGCCGGTGCACAAGAAAAGAATTCTTGCGCTTGTGGATGCGGATTCTCATCACGCGATTTTCATTATGCTCAGAACGTTCAAGGGGTTCCCTGCCCTGCACACTAACGGATCATCCAGAAAATGTTGTTGTTGCTAGGGATATAAATTTAAAAAATTTGTTAAACAAAATTCTGGACCGCGAGCTCTCCGAATTCCCTTAAACTTGGTCCGTAAGGATCCCATTGTTGTGGTTTTATTGTGTGCAAATTGCTCGTTTCCTCGCGTTGACATCCGAAATGGCCCAAAGGCATCGTTCGGCCCTACTTTGATGAGACTTCTGCAGAAACACCAAAATAACAAAAAAGGTGTATCGTCCAGCATCGAAAAACTTGGTTTGAATTAAATTCAAGACAAAAACGTGATATTTTGTGTGTTTAATCTGTCAGATAAATAAAGCCAAGTTTGATGGATTTGATTTATAGCTTTACTCAGGGCAGAAATATTTTAATGCTGACATTAGGTTCAGTGGGAAGAGTTTTTTCTGGGAACCGAATGAGTCGAAAAGGAAACCCGGCTCCAACGAGTCCTTTTAGAGCACCATAAAATCGAGATAAAATTTTAAAGAGATGATGGGTAAAAAAGGAACTCAACTATGTATGAAATGTTTGATTTTGATGTTATTAGCTTCTAATTAATGACGCACGCTGGGAAGTGTCCGTTTTTACTTGGATGATCGATCATAGCGCGATGGCTATGTTGAAGGCTAATCTCTGATACTTTCAATGTCATTCCAGGTTTCAGGGAAAATGAGTTCAAGGAGCCAGTGACTCTTTTTAGATGAGCTTTATCAAAAAACATATAATCACAGAAGTTACGATGGAATTTCAGTGTGTTTTCAACATACATATAGAATGATAATCAAATTTAGGCTTCTTTAACTGTAATAGGTAATTGGACAAATATCATAACAATATTCATAACAGTTACTTATTTAATAAAATACTTTAGGATATGGATATCTAGAACAAAGAGAGTCCAAATACATTTCAAATTTTCCTAAGTTGCTAAATAGAGTAACTATTACTTAATGTGCCATTTTCGATATTTTACGGCTTTTGAGTTACTTAAATGTATATAAATAGTATATTAGAGATAAGTGTGCAGATATTATTAGCCAAAAAAATTAATGGAAATTAGCTAATGTACTTGTATTGGAGCCCAGCTACAGGGAAGAAATTGTTTTCTGTATTCGAGCAACCCACCTTCTGGCGCCAAGTACTGTCAAATAACTATAGTTTCCTCGTCAACTTTAAATACTCCTATATATATTTCCGTACATTTACCTAAAGAATTTGAATTTTAGGTTCAGATTACAAATTTTTACTATCACACGCTGACTCTAAATGCACCTTTTATTTTTATACCGAAAATTCACTTAGTATCAATCGAGAATAAAATAACAAATCTTGCATTTAAATGATGTCTTGGTCTAATCAAATGTACTTTTTCCTTTAAAACGAGCAAAAAATTATAAAAAAATTATATTATATTATTTTGTATTATAAAAATAAGTATTATAATATAAAATAAAAAAAATTATAAATCATCGTCACCAACATCAGTGACAGCCTTTGTAAAGTTTGAGCCGTCTGCACATCTGCACTATATCCTCACCAGTTGATGTTATGCAACGCAGGAAAATCGATTTTTAATCCGTGAAATCATTGAATATGAGATTTTCCACGTTTCCGATTACCCTTGAGACTGTTCTTTTGGAGAATATTGAGTATTCCTTTAAACCCATTCACTGCTAATTCTCTTAGTGAAACGAAGAGGTATTCACCTAATGTACCCGTCCTTCGTCTAGTAAAGAGTAGAGAAGGTGTTGAATACCTTCAACCACCTCCTCGTCCATATAGGTTCTGCAAAAATTATTGAAAGTGGCCCCTATGCTCTCCGTTTGGCATTCAAAGAGGCAGTACTCCCTTACGACATTATGTCCTTCCTCGTAGCCATAGAACGCGGCCACAATTGTTTTGAGCTTTCACATTAGCAGCATAGCAGCATTGTTTAATGATTACTTGATTACTGGGTAAGCGGTGGGATTCCTTTTCCTTTTCCTCTTCGTTTTCCTGGCACTGCACTCAAGGATGACACATATGGAATATTCCTTGTTTTTTTAGACTTTTTCCTATGGTCATACAACGCAATTTCGACCGATATGCCCTTAGTGTAGGCATCTTGGGCTTTGGAAATATTTTTCCCATTCAGCCTTTCATCAAGTGGGGCGTCCAGAATTGTTTCCAGAATTTTCAGCTTCCAAGCACACAGTGCATAGGAACTATATAGACAACTTTTTCAAATCAGCTTTAGTTCAGGAATGACAATTTCCGCGACTTTTCTTTCAAACAGCAGCTCCAGAGTTTCCCCACTGGACTCCATTCTGAAACTATCATACTTCTTCCAGAGTCCTGCTGGACTTTGCTTTATTGAAAAGTCTCCATGCACTTCGCCTTTGGATATTATTATTCTACTAGGCTTGAGGGTCCTACCCCTACAATAGTATAAAAACCATATTAAAGAGTGTATTAAATCTGTATGAAGTATTTCGGCAGTGGGTATTTTCAAGCATTCTAACGCGAGTTTACTTAATTTATACCCATCCGTTCTCACTGGGTTTCTATACGGTTTGTAAGTTGACGCAACTGCACCGTCCGATATGGGAGACCTTTCCAGGATCCCTAGGGATCATACTACCATGGTTTTAGAGATCATCAATTATTGCTAAGCTCCTTTGCTTCTACAAGGCTGTAGCCTTTGAAGGAGATGAAGTTAACTGTGATGAAACCCGAGAATATTCATGCAGTTTATAATTTATTCTGTGCATATATTCTCCATTTCCATCTCAGACTCCGTCATGAATTGTACGCAAGTACCGCCACTTAAACACCTGTAGAATAGAATTAACGCTTTCGAGCCATACGCAAGGTTTTTCCAACTTGGTATATAAATTTCATCGATTTTCACAAAAAGAGAGCGATCATAACAACTCCTAAGTTCCAGTCACATCGTATAATATTATCCATTTCTTTTCAGATACATCGTTAATAGAGTTGAGATTCCGACATATTTGAAGAAGTCCATATCGTCTATTTTCCAAGCATTCAGGATGAAATTTTGCCGAGCCCCATGATTGGCAGAAGAAGCCAGGCACTTGGATAACTCATTAATTTGAAACCTCATATTACGATCTAAGTTATCCAGCTCTACTAATATTTTTTATGATATCAGGTGTATTTCTGCCAAATTCAAATAATCAACAAATCAAAGAACTTGCTCAGGTTTGTCATATACAGTGCTCGAAAACAACAATTCATATTTCTGTTCTAGGTTTTAATTGAATAGTATAACTATGAAAGCATCACCTGGTCTGAGCTACTTTTTCATCTCGAACTGATTTTTTCAGATGTAACTTTCAATACGGATCTTTGTTTTGTACCTTTTAACAAGTGTCAACCCTCCTTCCGTAAAACTCCTCCTTATATGGTCTTAGGAGTCAAGTAGTGACATAAGATAGGTTTTTTATATACATATAGTGCTCAGCGTAAAAACTTCTCGAAAACTTCTGCTTACAGTACAGTAAACCTTTCTGGCGAATAGGTGCTACAATAGATTCCTTCCAATCATTATAGACAATTTTTCAGGTCCACGAACCGTCAGGTGTATGGGTGATTCTGGAAATTTGAGTTATGAAGCTTTTCCAATTTTAAACCTCTTGAGATGGGATGTAAATTCATTCTACGTATATCGTTTTCAAATTCCAGATCCCTGTTTTCATTTCCAACTATGTCTATTGCTGGTTTAGAATTTGGTATCTTTCTTTTGACCATCATATTTGACTTCATTCACTCGTTCAGTGAGTCAACAGGCTGAATATTGGACTCTATATTTCATTTGTAAAATGCTTATAACCGTCGATCGTTTAATTTATTATTTTTATTCATAGACGGCATTTGCCATAGAAAACGTGTGAGTGGGAGAAATCACTTTTATCATGCACGGTATGGTCGTTCTAGATTTGTATAAATGGCTTTTTGGATTTCCGTTGTCAAGAATAGGTATTCTATTTTAAAAAAAATAAAAATCTTCAAATGACCCTTAAATTTTATCCCCAAATTTTGTCCCAAACATTTTTTTGTAAAACACTGTCTCTTTCTTTTTCTATATATACTCTGTAGATTATGTAGACATTTTTATAAGAAAAAAAGAACACATATGTTTGTAGTTATTTTTATACTAAAGAACTTTTTATAACATTAAAATTGCATCTAGCAAATAATTTTATCCTGGACAGGAGATTAAATAAATAAAAGAATTGCGGAATTTATATGGCAACGATATGAAGGAGTTACCCGAATTGATTAATTTTCTGTTATGATACACACGAGCAGCTGTAAAACGATTTTTTGTTGTTTCTCATTACTGGCTGTATAGTTTATTTCTTTGTATCATAAATATTTTTAAAGAGCAACTTAGTTAACAGAATTTGACACATTTCTTCTAATCAGAAAGAAAATTAAACATTCTGACCAATTATATTTAAAAGAAACATAACTATCTTCAAAATTCATTGTCTTGTCCAGAACACTGCGTTTACACGCTATAAAAATGTCAAAGTCCCTTTCAAAAGAAGAAGACTTAAAAATAATTAGGTGCATTCAAACTCAAGCCCTCCAATAAAGTCATTGTTACCGAATGTCCGATGTGTATCTCAAGTATATTCAGTATGTAATCCTTTTTTCTCTACCCAAATTGAGGCTCACAGGTGGGGGCGTCAATTAAAGTGACGCAATAATAAAACATGTTAAAAGATAGCCACAATAAATGATAGGTAAACTAACACTTTGCCTGTTTGCCTACCTGTTAATATGAAGGGTCATCTGAATTATTTCGTGCTCTGAATTTTTATTATCATCAATCCTCAGGGTCCTCCTCTATTCCAGCTAGCTGGGTGTATTTTGTCCAGCTAAAAAAGATATAAAATTGTTTTCAAGAAACCCACCACACAAAGCAACCCTTGTTCTGAGAATAATCTTCAGAATGGTGTTAGAATTTTTTAGGGGATGTTTAGAAATAATTTATGATCAGAGAACTGAATGTAGCTCTTTCACCTTTATCTTGATTAACGTAACCTGCATTTTACAAGAAATTGTTGTTGTGCTCCTGTTGAGGTTCAAGAATACTCCTGTCGGCTATAAAAAATGCCTGCAAGGGAAGAAAAGTTATAGACTTCTTTTTCTAGACGAAATGGCGCTTAGGTATTTTCACCTACAATATCTAAAAAAAAGTGTGAGTATAATAAATATAGTAGCGTGGGTAGTCTTATACAAGTTGAAGAGACTATCATTAAACACTTAAAATGCTTTTTTGTTAAGCATCCCCAAAAAAATACTGGCAATTTGTTTTTGCACTCCAAGTAATATCTAGCTAACAAGAAAAATGTTGAAAATAGACCTGGAAATTTATATAATCGTAAATAATGAACTAACAAAACAAATTCTCATGGCGAAGTATTAAACAATGAATTATGGCGCATTGAAAATGCAAAGCCAGGAAACCAACCATGAGAACGCCCACTCCTGACTCCAGCGTACGGGCAACACAATAAAAATTGGGTCATTGAATACAGCATATAAATTTACTCTCATTAAAGTCTAAGGAAACGTGTAATTTCGAACCAAGATAATTTTTCTTGTAATCGCCGGACAATTAATCATCTATTTGTGCAGTCGAAGCATTTATGTACACTTGGGAACTATGCAGGCCGGATTACCTGTATCAATTTAAGCTCATTATTTCAGTCTTTGGTTATCCAAATTTGATTTATCTATCACGAGGATAATTTTTCATGTGATATCTCAATTATCAGTCGATACCCTGCCAGAATAAATCAGTAACTTGATCTGGATAAATGGCGCAGACATCGCCAATAAAAATATAATCTCAGGCATATTTATAACAATGAAAACAATATGATTTACCAATTGCAAGTGATTATCGAATGAAAGATTTATCTTCATAGGAATTTAGAACAGTTTCAGCTTGATGGACTGGTATTACGGGTAAGATAGAATTGTGAAGGTCCGGATTATTAATTGGGCTATATAATACTCATTTTACTAGACGTCTATCTCTCAAATTCCAAAAATTTAGAATGAATTATACTTTTAATAAATATAGTATAACTAACTTCATGACTCAACTTTATCAGAATTAGATTTATATAATAGAATGCGTTTACCTTATTCAAAATAAATCTCGTGAACGAACTTTGCACAGATCCTATCCTTTCTGCGTGTATAATATGATAAGGACACCAGATGATTGATGCGATTGATCGTAGTAAAGATCTGACTAACGAAGAGTAATGAGGAAGAATTTTTAAGGTCTTTTGAGTTACGTTTGAGGAAGCCTAAACTCTGATAAGCCTTGAATGTTGCAAGTTGTACGTAGTGCGGTACAAGTATTCGTGGCCTCGAAGGGTTCTGATTAAAATTTCCTGGAATTCTTTTCCTAGCTGATACCCTCAATGGCAATGTTATCAAACAATTTGAAAAGGGGCCAAACAGAAGTCAACAAAGACCACAACAATTATAATTAAACAAAACAACTGAATGTCCCCTGATTTAATCAATAAAACTAGGAGAACAGATAAATTAGGATGCGATGAGAACCGGGTGTTCCGCAGGGATCAATACTTGGCGCCATTTTATACTCAATCTATATTCAAAATTAAGTCAACCTGCTCCCTGACTACTACATATATGCGGACGATACTTACTGTACTCGAGACAAACTGCTATCGAAATTGTGAATCAAATAAACGAAGATTTGACACGAAGTACTAAGTGGCTGGAAGGAAACAATTAACAATAAACGCGGCTAAAACTTAATACATTGTCTTTCAACAGAAAAACAAACAGCCACTGGCGAATACAATTAAAATATACTACGGTTACAATTAAAATATACTACTACTTGAGGGATATGTAACCTCCGATCGACTTCAAGTCGGCTTGACTCAAGTCGATTCGAAAAATTTGTCGGATTGACTTGAAGTTGACTTCGTATATCCATTGCTTGAGTACTTGAAACTTTGAAACTGCGAGTAAATTTGGCATTTCTCAGAAGGTGGTAAAGCGTATAAAATGGCGAAGCGAAATTTGTGAAGTAATGCAGAAATGAAAACGATGTTGAAAATAATGGAATCACTTCGTTTTTACTTTCCTTTATTTCTTACAACACAAATTTGTTTTGACAACAGAATACAGAATATACACGAGTTAAATTTACTAGTTGGTTTATTAATACTGCCTTTCAATCAAGATTAAAAAATAAATAGTCGATAATCGACACAAATAGCAAAATTATTGACCCGAAATATCACACACTCATACGTCATCTACAGCAGCGCAACCAAGAAAACAATTTTATGGCTTTAAAACCTAGTTCAATCTTATCAGGAGGAGATGGCCAAATTTGTAAATTTCTTTAATATTTTTTTAATTATAGCTCAGCATTACCAGCATTTCAGTCATTCCCCTCACCTCATTTAACAACATCATCTTCTAATTTCAAAATCTCTAAAAGTATTAGATAAATAGCTGCATTTGCCAATCACACGGGACTGTAAAAACGAAGCACTTAGCCAAGCGTTAAAACACGTTTACCCAGCACTTTAACCATTTAACGAACAAAATAATTCCAGACGTATCAATTGTATAATGAGCAGCATCTAAAACGCGGTTAGTTTTCTCCATAATGAAGATGTAAGCGAATTGCCCTCAGTTACAAACATCTCAGATATTCTGAAGGGGTTTATTAAAAACGAATTTATCAAATTGACTCTAATGTTAGAAACGGAATGAGATTTTTAAGCGGTTTTTATTCGAGGGAAAGTCCAACTTAACTATCGGTTGTGATAATGAAATGCCGAGATAATTGCTGGAATGCTTTGAAATTTCAAGTGGCGGATGAACTTTTAAATTGCAGGCAAAATGTGTTTAATGGCGACCACAAATAGTTGACTACTGACGTTGCATGAACTAACAATCAAGTAAAGTACCGCCTGCTTGTGGTACCCGTTCCTTGCCCTAAGGAAATTCCATGAAAACCTTTCTTTCGAGCAATTATTGTCTGGTAGAAAAGCAGGAGAATGAATTTGGATTCTCTGCTGCTTGATATTCAATGAAGTTAAAATTGTGGTTAATGGACGGTAGAAACGTAGTCCATACTGCGACAAGTACCCATTGAGGGTGGATCAGGAGTTAGTAATTTATTATAATTGTACAACTGAATGGACTGTGACGAATATATTGGAAGGATATCCCATATGGTTACAGGAACGTTTAAAGGACTACACATCCCGGTTGATGAAAAAAATTACAATTTAAGCAACTGAAAGGGTACAAATATTATTTAACCGTTTGAGTGCTGAGAATCACGATGGCGTCTGTTTCACGAACAAAACTGTTATACTCAGCACTCAAATGATTAAATTATCTTTTTTACGAATATTTTACAATTATTAAAGCAACAGTCTCAGGTTTCAAACCCGTGGTATTATTTTTTATTGCAATTATAGCAGGGTGATTTAAACCTTCTCGAACACTTATATTTGTTCAAATCAGAAACTTGCTGTCCTATTGCTAAGATAATTGTAATAAAACATTTAACCAAATTAAAATATAATGCTATTCGATATGTCGATATGTGATCAAGTCGAATATATCATACAAAATAGTTACACTAAAGAATAAGCAATTAGAAATATTACGCCATTAATCCTTTCATTTTTCAGAAACAATTCACTACTTTTGGATCTTAATACGCAACTTAATAAAATTTTTCAAAAGAAATAAAATTGGTTAATAACTTGGAAGGAACATAGCAAAAAATCCTGTGTGAGTTGAGCATTGTTGAAATAATTTGACGGTTAAAGAATTCTTTAACCCAGTGAATTCGAGTATAGAGTTAATTTCAGATTAAGTATTGCACTTAGATCGTTAATTAATTGCACGCGCAAAATAGCATTAGTTCTATTTTTTTGCTGCAAGATCCAGATCTGTGGACAAAACAACGATCGGGATCTTGTTGAAATTAGTTCTATACGTTGGTAGTACTGATAATCATTGTCAAGTTGACAGCTGCTAATTGTAAGGCGTTATTTTATTTTATTCTAGGTAATAAGTTGCAGTATTTCAAACGCATAAATTTTACTTGTTTTTCGTAATACTTACATCACTCTTTAAGTTTGTTAAATAATAGTACCAACATTTAAGTCTAAGAAAGTAAGCCTATATGTGGGAATTAGTACTAATTTTTGTACCCTTAAAGATCCAGATCCAAGATCTGTATAAGATCTTGTACAAAAAAACACAGTTATTATTAGAGAATGTACATATATAACTCGTAATGGAAGAGAAGGGACGGAATGAAAACAATATCATAGTAGGCTTCATAGGTTGTATATTAAAAACGCTACAGGGTATTGAGTGAACAAAGTACCCAAAAATATAAATCCCCTCTCCCCACATAAATGACTGATATTACCATACCCATTATGACTTGTTTTGGAGAGATTTATAGTTTTAATTCAAGATTTTCTTTATAAAAAAAAATAAAACACTTCGTTTCATTACAAACTTTTTATTAAGCTACTTTAACATCCTTTTCCCGACTTGGCGGTTTGAAAGCTCGAACGGAACTCACTTACATTCTATCTCTGCACTTTTAATTCATGGGAGCTTCATGATCGCTTACCAGGTGTTTTGGGCAAATTCTGGGTATTCTCCGCTGTGGGAACCGCGATGAAATAACTTCCGAGAACTAATGTTATGATTTTTGCGATCCGTTTGGGGCATGGGAAATGCACCGAACGTGGGAAAATGTGAAATCAACATTATGTTATATTGGAAAGGAAAATAGAATTAGTGAAAAGGTAATAATAGGATTTTATATTATCTTGATAGGGCGTTGCGTATCTATAATAATTTATCATCCTAAAATTGCATTTTAGGCAAAAACTACTCCTTATATTTTTTACTTTTTTTACCTTGAAAGAAGCATATAGATAATGTGTCCTATATATGTGATGTAATTCCCTTCAATTCGCACATAAATAAAAAACAATACATAGAGAGGTATTAAAAGCACCAACACTCTCTCTTGAACTAACATAAGCATAATTCACCACTTTAAATAAGCAAACAATAAATCTTAAGTCCTCATCAAAAAGATAAGAGTGGAAAACCGCTCCGCTTCCGAGATTTGGCCGTTGTGACGGATCTTCAACGTGTTAATTAAACAATTAAAAGTTGTTTGACCATTATAACGATTTGTAAGACAATAACATTAAAAGTAAATAACGTACAATTCAAAACAAGGTTTTAATAAAATTCACCGCCATCCATTGTAAGCGTGTCGGCGAAATAAAAATATCTTCGCTGCCGTCAAGAATTTATACGATAAATTTGGCAATTTTTTCTAATAAATTTTCATTTTATTAGCCTCAGACGAAAAGTGTTTCGTATTATAGCCCCAGAGATCCTATCTGTATGATATACGGCAGCATTCCTAAAATGACTGGCTAATTTTTGAGTATTTTTGTGTCGCTTGCAAATTTACCTGTGTCGGTATTAACTCAAGATGGACTGACCAGAGTTCATGTTTCATGACCACGGTGACAGTGAGTCATGGAATTCAGCGACGTTAGGTAGCTGTCAGTAATCCTGCAACTTGTGCTGATGACTTTTGCATTTTATTCCCTCATAAAATTATACTTAATTTGAGAAGAAGCCATTGAACCAAAGGCAAGTAATTTCGTTTCGATGATAAATAATAAGAACTGGATATTATGTGACACAAAGTTGACGAAAATGCTGGTTATTGATGGGTATTAAATTCGATACGACGGCCAATAATGATGTACATACATTCCGGAGCGAATGTCGATTTAAAATTCATTTACACAAATTAACATCGTTTAATCAATTGAAAAAGTAGTCAATTTTGAAATTATCTACTCAAGAAATTACTTGGTATGTAAAGTCAAATAAAACCGGCCAAGTGCGAATCGGATTCGCGCACGAAGGGTTCCGTACCATTATCTATAAAAACGTCAAAAAAATCATGTCTGTTGTATGGGAGCCCCCCTTAAATATTTGTTTTATTTTAATTTAATTATTTATTTTTAAAGTGAATATATAACCAAATATTCTGTGAATACCTGTTGCCGTTATCAATATCGAGCAAAAACGAGCAAAAAAATCACGTTTGTTGTATGGGAGCCCCCTTAAATATTTACCCCTTAAATATTTATTTTATTCTGTTTTTTAGTATTTGTTGTTATAGCGGCAATAGAAATACATCATCTGTAAAAATTTCAACTGTCTAACTATTACGGTTCATGAGATACAGCCTGGTGACAGACGGACGGACGGACGGACGGACAGCGGAGCCTTAGTAATAGGGTCCCGTTTTTTTCCCTTTGGGTACGGAACCCTAAAAAGTATGCCTTATGCCTTTTTCCATTAAAAAAAACTCTTGTGTTTATAGTTATAGCCGATCGGGCATTATCTACCTGTCTAAATAGATGCTAAACACAATGAGCGGGTTGCTAAAAGAAACTTAATTGAAAATAGTAGTGAGATTATATGCATTTCCAAGAATTGAACTGAACTCAAAAGACAACCTTGCTTCATTCCCATCTGCGATTTGAAGAAGTTTCACAATACCGCCCCATTCCACTCAGCGACGTTATGTTTTAGGACAAGTTTTTTCTTTGGAATGAAGTCGCGCAAAAAAAGTTGGGTTCAGTAGCAAAGCACAATATATTTTGTAGAGATTATATCTTTCGAGATTTTATCTTCAATGTTATAGAATTCGCCCTTAAGGCTCGAATCTATCTTAACCGATTCTACAATGGAATGATTTGCTTCAGAAAGGAGACAGCTCCACTTTTTTGCGAAAACGAGCCTTAAATACCTTAATTATTTCAACTTAATTCAATTCAGTTTTATTATAAACTTCGTCTGATAACTTGGGCAGAATACCCACTTGATTTTGAACTTTACATGTCCAGTAGCGTACGCTGCATTAATGCTAATCGCTAACGCTTAACGTTTCTGTAATAGCATTATTCGTTATTTTCAAATCCGTTTTTTTCCCTGTTCTAAAGGTAAATGATGCCATTATTCCATATAGTAAATCAGTTAATAATCTGGGCATTGTTTTCAATTAAATCTTAAATATATATATATAAATTTGCAGTCCTTCGTAAGCTTTCAGGATCCGCAGTATTTACAACAGCAGTCGCAACTTTAGTTCGCTGTCATAAAATTTATTTCAAAATTAAAGTAAAATGTGTTTTATGTAACATATGTTTATTTCCTATTTGATAATTATGATATTGTACTTTTCAAAGGTTTTTATTTAATTTACCGTGTCTGTAGGGATGTATCATTAAAGTTTTATGATGCAAAAACGGCCTACTTCCATACATCCGATAAACTTGAAAATTGACATACATACTTCCGGTGACAATGAATTTTAACACTTTTATATACTAACAATTCAAGATGGAGGCGTCAATATGGCGGACGAATTTCGTCATTTATGGCCCAATTCACATCGATACCAAGGGGTTTTCGAAATGGCGGTGCCAATATAGCAGATGGATTTTGTCATTTATGATCCAATTCAACTAAAAATAGATATTTTGGGGTTTTCGGGGATGTGGGTTATGAACTTGGGGTCCAAATTTAGAAATTCAAAATAGCAGCGCCAATATAACGGAAGAATTTTGCCATTTATGGTCTGATTCGACTATACTATGTAACAGCAACGCGTTAACTGGGATGGAGAGAATGAGAGCATTGCATCCGAATTAGACAAACACCAAAGCTGTTCTCCAATATTTATTACTAAGTTCAGCTTACATGCAACACTTATAATAATAAGGTTTGATTTGTATAAAATGATTATAACGTTAAAACGAAGGAAATAAATTTTTACTTATATCAAAAAATAAATAAGGTAATTGTCTAGATTAGGTGACCGTTGCTTGAGGAGGGGATAGAAGGGTTTACGAGGTGGTAATTACCTCGGGCAACGAGTGTGTATAGGTGTGGGTAGAAAGGTTGTGACGCAGAAGGTGGAGGCAGAAAAGTAGAGGCGCAGGAGGTAAATGTGAAAAACTGAATATTTTTCGAAAACTTAGGGTAAAACATGAATTTTCGCAAATAAACGTCCCAAATTTAACAGTCAGGATGGGGGGTGGAGAAGTCCGGACGGGGGGAGGGAAAGGGGAGAAGTAACGGAAAGGGGTTGTTAAAAATTTGTCGAAAATTCAGAAAAAAGTAATTACCTTTTATGAAGCGTCGGATGATAAAACAGCGGCGGCGTTTCGTACATAATCATCATCAGCGGGCGGGTACATGGCTGCCATAACATTAAAGAAATTTTTGATTCCATCCAAATAATCGCTTTAAGAAAAATTCGGTAATGTAATCGGGTCAATGAGCTTTTTTACGTGCAAACCGAGGCACACCACCCATGTGGTATGGCCCTCCTCTACCTCTTCCATCCTCCCCCCACCTCCTCCGAGTGACGGTCTCCTAATCTAGATAATTACCGAAAATAATTCTTATCTGGTCCAGTAATTTTAAAATGGATAACCTTTAAGTTCGATATAAAAGCGTGGAGTGCCGTTACCAAACGTATGTGGTAAGAAGATACAGATCCAAGGTGAATATAACAATTTGTATTGAAACATTAAAAATTTCGACAAATATATAAGCAGTAATTAATTTCTAAGATAAAATCAAAATAGTACTAACATTCATATCGTACTAATCGTCATATACGTTCCGAACGTAAACAGTCCCGAATTTTTTGGTTTTATTGTTGCTTTGCAACAACAAATACAAGGATTTCGAATTTGATAAAAATCTTTCGGTACCCCACGCTTTTATTAAATTTTATATGGAACTTAAGAGTTTCCATTTTAAAATTATTGGACAATATAAAAATTATCTTCTACATTTTAGTGCATTTAAAAATAAAATATTTTTTTAAGTTTCTTTTGATATATTTTATTTAATTGTATCTTGATTTGTATCGAATTATTTGTTAATTAATGTAGTTAAGGCTTTATATAATGTTTTTCTATCTCCTACACATATAGTTATAAATTGAATAATTTAATTTAATTAACAATAAATCTAAATACAAATGTATAAAAATTGTACATGAGTTCTTTGTTAGTTTACACAGTTCATTTTCCTTAAACTTTGATCTGAATATGCCAAGAAGAAACTAAAATAAACATTTATTACATTTCGCAATTCGCTTGA
>QYTT01091526.1:41320-53793 GCA_006980735.1 Dasypogon diadema
CATGAATGAAATGCAATGTTCAACAATAAATCTTAGGTTCCGCTGGAATGTTTATTATTGAGCCAAGGCTCATATTACTCTAGAGATGATTACATTAATCACTACGTCAGAGTAGCTATCAATTAAGCACAAGTTTTGTTGTAACGGAGTAAGTTTGCTAGATGAGATCTAATTTGTAAATTTTCTAAGCAAAATGATGGTTTCCAATTTTAAGCAAACGTGAACTTTGAACATTACTCGCGTTTGTGCTGAGTAAAAGTGTGAAAGGGTTGGTTTGTAATTTCAATAAAATCACCTGGATATTGGATACTTTATTAGTCATTAATAAAGAATACAAATGAAGCAAACCAAAAATGGGTACTTGAAAAGTTATTCTGACCTTGCTCAGATTTTTAACTTGAAATAAACCGAAGTATATAAATTCAATATATCCATAATCTCAATTTTAGTTTATCCTTTACGCTGAGGTGGGCTCCGAAACATGCGACTTCTTTATGTTTGATTATTGCAGAGGATTAAGGGGCCTCTAGTATAAGCAGTCCGTCCATTGTAGCATATTTTTTCTGTAGTATTCTTTCTATCTTTAAAGAATCGAAAAGTGAAACATCAAGACTGAAAATGTGTTTTTCTCAGAAGAACTTCCCCTCAGTGCAGGTAAAAACCGAATAATAAAAGCTGTAATTGGTTTAGACCAATTATGTGAGTTGGGCAGGAAATCTTCACGACAAAATCTCCAAGACAAAAGAGCAAACACCAAAATCTCCAGTACAAAATCCAATACAAAATTTGTCGTTATATTTTGTCATTCGAATAGTTTATTTTTATTATAATTACCTTTGAAAAATAACCTTGAACACTCATTTCCTGTTCATATTTTTTTTGTGTATTAAAATTTTCTTATTTTCATGTTTATTCAAGGGGCTAATTTCCATTCGTTTGAAAATTAAAATAAATATATTCGTTTTCTGAAAATTTGAAACTTCCAAAAGAAATAAAGTTTGTCCAATAAAACAGGAGAACAAACAAATGATTCACTTTCAGCTAATAAAATTGCTAAAGAATGGCGCGATAGTAAGCTTTGAAAGCTGACATTATTCAAAAGTCGTGGTTGTATGGTTTTCAAACTAAATTAACTCTAAAACATAAATGTATTCGAGTAAAGCTACAGACGCAGCTCCGACGGACGAATTCTAGCCTTCTGCAATATATTTCTAGTTTTTCTTCTGGGAATTGTTACCTACAAAAAAGATTCAAACATTCTTTTTTTTTTATTATACTTTTGGAGATTTTATCCCCGGAGATTTATAAATTGAATATTTTCAATTTGGGGACTTTGTATCATTGAGATTTCGGGTATGATAGAGAATGTGTTTTTTGAGACATCCTGCCGCTCCCCAATTTTGTAGTATCCTAATGTAGGGAAGAGAACAAAGTATGTAGTTAGTATGCCGTGTTGTCCGCGGCTGCTTATTGTTATACAGGGTGTTCCGTAAATAAATAAGAATAGAGTATGCCAATATCTTTGAGCGTCCTGATCGCAGTTCTAGAATTCTACAGTTCTTTAAAATAGAAAAATCTCCCCGTTGATGTGGAACCTGTTTCGTATATGCCTTTGGCATCTTTAACTATTTCTCACTAATTATATTTTTGATTACAACAGTTTATAATGATTTAAAAATTATTATTTTCACCGACGAACTGCACACAAAAGATCGTCTTGCCCCGGCTGACTTGTCAATTACTCGCTTCGGAAATACTGCCAACACAATCAATCCTCGATCTTAATACTTAATTTTATCTTTCTACTTCTAAAATGTTAGTTCACATAACCAAAACTTAGTGGTACCTAATGCGTTAAGGTGCATGTCATCATAAAACACTTTGCGCATAAAATTACTCTACAACATCCCAGTGACTTCGCAAGTACAATTCTCGTCAGTAGAATTACCTCAACCACTGGCACTCAGATATATCACTCCATCCTGTGCAGGATTTGATCCTACGTCAACAGAGGAGAAAATCTGCAGACATACCATACGCCTTGCATGAACGTGTGTAGTGCAAGTTGGAATTGGAGTTGGGCATGAAATGAAATCGGATGAAACCAATTCTGTGCAAGCAAGCGGTCATGGCAGTTTGCTTCAGATTGCTTCATACTGTTCTTCATGCTTAGCTCCAATTCCAACTTGTGCTACATACGTTCATGCAATTCGGACGACTTGGCTTGCGCATGCCAAGTCGGCCAACTCATTCCATGCCAACGTTCGTGTTCAACTTCGATTCCGATTTGCACTACACAAGTGCCGACTTGCATGAGCGTGTGTAGCGGCCTTTAAAGAACTCTTAATGATGGACTGAGTAAAATAGGAAACGTGTAAAAACTTGTTGTAGTTGCAGATGGTGTTAGTTATGGCAATGAAATTTGAGTATTTTGTGAGGCATTTCGTTTTTTGCATGTTAGTTCAGGAAAAACTTCGCTGGTTCATATTACCTGAACTTAATCTAACTCTAAAACTGAATCTCTGGAATATTGACGCGAAGCGCATGTCTTTTGCGTTTCTGTAGCTAAAATGATGGACATGTTCCGTGAAAGAAGCTATTAAAAAGCAACACTTGCAAGTTTACTCTTCGTCCAAGATTTAACCATATAAAGAAATTCAATGAATCCTTTAAAAAAAAAACAGTTGTGTGGAATAAGATATCTATACAAGAATTAATAACCAAAGAGGAATTAAACTGAATTAATTTTACAGAACATAATACTCTACAAATATGGCAACCAGGAAGAAATCACTTTTAAAGGTAATAATCCTCGGTGATAGTAGTGTCGGTAAAACGTCGCTGATGAACCAATATGTGAACAAGAGATTTTCCAATCAATATAAAGCTACAATTGGGGCTGACTTTTTGACTAAAGAGGTTGTCGTTGATGATCGAGTTGTAACTATGCAAGTAAGTTTTATTAAACTTCAAAAAATTGAGGTAATACGGAACCAATTTGTATATAGATATGGGATACTGCTGGGCAAGAACGTTTTCAATCACTTGGTGTTGCTTTTTATCGAGGAGCCGATTGTTGTGTCCTAGTATTCGATGTAACGGCACCGAACACATTCAAGAATCTAGATTCGTGGAGGGATGAATTTCTAATTCAAGCAAGTCCAAGGGATCCTGAACATTTCCCCTTTGTAGTGTTGGGAAATAAGGTTGACTTAGAAACCCGAACAGTAAGGATGAAGTAAAATACACTAGACTTTTCTCTGAAATAATTTTATTCCTTTTAGGTTTCCACAAAGCGGGCTCAGCAGTGGTGTCAGTCGAAAAATGATATTCCTTATTTTGAGACGTCTGCAAAAGATGGCCATAATGTGGAATTAGCATTTCAAACCATTGCAAAAAATGCCCTAGCCCAAGAAGCCGAGGTAAGTCAT
Source organism: Dasypogon diadema (assembly GCA_006980735.1). NCBI lineage: Eukaryota > Metazoa > Arthropoda > Insecta > Diptera > Asilidae > Dasypogon > Dasypogon diadema. Next base: position 44,752 of record QYTT01091526.1, read on the forward strand.
GTTGTTCATTCTCTAAAACCAAAATTTTATGACTTCCTTGAAAGTTATAGAGCACCAACAAAAAACAATAAAAAACAAAACTTTGTGTCGTTCTTGTCTAAAATTTTCATGCACTGCAACTCTGTTATCTGCAAAAATATTTTATGAAATGTTTAAGCCTCTTGATAACGTAATACATTATGAAATATTCTCCAATTTTGATTAGTTCAGATAATGTGCCGACTAATGGATCTGCTTACATAAATATGAGATACTTTTGCTTGTGAGATATTTATAGAGAAGCGAGACAAATGTTCTTTTTATTTTATAAGCAATTCGTCATGGAAATATTCAAATAAAAGTAAATATTTGATAAATTATCGGCACAGAAGCAATCTGTGCTTGATAAGAAAAATTGTGAAGGCATAATTTCAATACTAAATTTTCTTGGTGACTTTGTTTATTTGGTAAAATCATGTGATTTATTGTGCGGCATTTTTTCCAAATATAGCAATAACTTTGTTTACATTTTTGTGAATGCAGATAGTATCATTGCACCTTTTCCATCTTGGAAATTTGGTTGCTTCTGATAATGGAAGTGCATAGAGAACACTGTTTTTTATTTTAATACCAAACTGAAACAATCAGCTACAGAACAAGGTGTCAAGATTCAGTTGAATGCTTGGATCAAGTAACGTAATTTGAAATGTACAAAAATAAAGAATTACAGAATCCTGTAATATGAAAATCCCTAATTTTTGTTAAATTACAAAATCGTATATTTAAAATCCTGTAAAAAAATCCCATATAAAAAACCAACAAACTTTATACTGAAATGCAAGTTTAGAAAAAAAAAAACAAAAGATTTTCTCCAAGTGTGATTTCCAGCTCTATTTTTATCCACAATAACTACTAACGGCCTTTCTGAATCCAAGTCTTTATCTTTGTCTCGTTATAACAGATTGTGACGTCAGAAAATAACCTTAGCTAGAAGAAATTCTTTGATTTAATTGTTATACAAAATAGGTAATCTCGATAGCAAAGATTTGAAATCAGACGGGCTTTACGTCACTTACTGTTATAACAAGATAAAGACCTGAGACTTACATTTAATTACATTTAATTTAAGACCTGAGACTTACATTTAATTCGTTCCTTGTCACAACATAGGTTCTAGACAGGGCCATGGTGGTACAATGCTTCCATCCAAGAATGTAGTCATTCGACACCTAAGGCGCAACATTTACCAAATCTGTTTGAAGGGCAAACCATATTAGGCCTCCGGTTTCTCATTTTCCGTCGCCCCTCTCCAAATAGGCGTGCTGTGTCATTGTCCTTGGTTGACTTCGAGCATTTCTCTCCTTGGTACTTTCATAGGCGGCATACTGCAGCCAGAGAGGCCCAAATCTGCCACACCCGGGGATGTCGGTTGGAGGATTTCGACCCACACACAAGGCCGTGAACACACTACCCTCTATGAGAACTATTCGATCCGTTACTGTTCTATACACATTATCGCTGCTTTTTTAGCATTATTCTAAATAAATTTGTAATCGCAACCTGTACACAAAATACAAAAACCTTTCTTAGCACACCATCACGACATGATCCTGCCTCGGTGTATAATTTCATGATTTCATTTTTTGCAACATTTGTCCAGATCAGAAATACTTCTCTAATTCCTCTTAGCTGAAATTTGTTTCTTATCTAAGTTTTGCTGTGTATTTTGTTGAGTGAGTTCAGACCATAGCGTGCAAACGGAAAACATCCGGACATGGTAATTTCTCCATATATTTTCTCATCAAAATTGTTCTCCACATTATCCTACATTAATTTTAAATGTCTTTAACCTTAGACAAACGGCCGGCTCAAATAATCGTCAATATTTTAACGTCATAATGCGAGTACGCCGTCTGTCTTAAAGTCGAACTCTTTATTAAAATAACTAAAGATTTAATTTCTTACAGGTTGAACTGTACAATGAATTCCCGGATCAAATTAGACTAAATGCAGATAGAAATAACCGGCCGAGGAACTCTGATAACTGTCAATGCTAATATCTCAACCCTCAAGGTTTAAATAAAGAAATAAGCAAAAGGATTTATCGTATTCAATTGTAACTAGCTCATTAAGGTGAAACATTTTCCAGTTTATTAAAGAACTACTTACAATTGATTTTACTACCCATGAAATTTTTCTTAAAGGTAAAAAAATATCGTAACGTAAAAGTATAAACAACATAAGATCTAATCTAAACAAGGTAAATAATTTAAAAGTAGATAAACATCCAGCAAAAGTATCTAAAGTTTTAATTAAAATCAAGGTTTGGTGACTTTACCAAGTTTAGTTTTAAAAAAAAAAGAAGCAAAGCAGCGCATTGGAAAATGTTTAGTAGAATGTTAGGAACTATCTCATTTAGTTTAAATTAAAATATATTTTATGATTATTAAAAATCAGTGGCGATATGAAAACTATCTTTATTTACTTCTGTTAAAACATTCAATTCTTTGCTGTATATATTTTATAGAACAATAAAAATTGAATTGATTCCAAGGGAGCCTATTTCACTGTGCTATTATTTAGTTATGGGAAATAAATTAATTCGCTTTTTAAAATAATGTTTTCTTTACTAAGGCAAAAAAAGCCTTTTTATTTACTTGTTATATACTTACAAGAAGACTGCACGAACCTGGAGCCGAGGTAAGAGTACTATAAAAGTCTAAAATTACTTAACTAGCTTACGAACAATGATCATTTTTTAATTTTCCAGACAAAGCAATAATATTTCCTCATACCCAATTTGAAGAGGTCTGGTTATTTTTCACTTCACACTACAAAAGAGAAACTTCTGAATACATTGGAAATTCTAATTTTCTTGGGAATGCTAATAATGAACGAAAGTGTTTTAAGTGGAAAGGTATATACTCTTTTTTTTTTTAAATTCGTTAATGTAGTAACTAATTATTCAGTGAGCCAATCCGATTATCCCGATTGGGTGTCCAAAAAGTGCTCAGAGGGAAATGGTAGACTACTCAATGTCATTGCTAAAAAAAACCCATTTTGTAAGGGTCGAAACAGCTTATTTTTTTATTTTTTGTTTGTTAAGTTTTCCTAATTCAAAATGTAGTCGTAGTTTCTAAACTATTCAATTGACTTGAATAAAAGAAAAGGCTTTGTAAAATGCAAGTCTTTTCTTATTTTTTCGATCATTACTAAAGGTACAACTTTCGTAACACTTTTGTGAAAAACTACATCACAGACCTGATTGATTACAAACAGATTCAATGTTCTATCTCTCTTACTCTGACAGCAGTGATGACCCGAAAAGTATCCAGCACAAGCCCACTTAACATCAACTGTTTTTTTGCCACAATATCCCAATTCTGTAGCAAAAAACGATCGGAATCTTATTGGAACTTTTTTTACGTTGATAATCATTGTCAAGTTAACAGCTGCTAATTATGAGGCGTTATTTTATCTAAGGAAGGGAATAAGTTGCAATAATATGAAAGGAAGCACTTTTACGTGGTTTGGATTAAGAAATGTATCTGCCCCTCGTTTACATCTGCTTATTTCTAATACTACACTGGCCATTTGCGTTTGTAGTAGTAAAATTGCTTTGTGTGAAACAAGTGCTTCACTTTTCCTGATTTTACAGCCGTTCCTTAGTTCTTATTTCCATGTAATTATGAGGCGTTATTTTATTTTATTTTAGGTAATAAGTTGCAATATTTCAAACGCATAAATTTTACTTGTTTTTTTTTTATTCCTTACAATCTTATAAATGTTTGCTCACTTTTAAGACCACTCTTTGAGTTTGACAACAAGTAAGTACTAATTTCCAGATCTCTAAAGACCCAAGATCTGTTGCAATTACTTGTCTAAGCGAGACCCGGATCTTGAGCAAAAAAAGGTAAGAACTTTCCGTTTCCGGAAAAGCTACGTCTTAGCAAAGCAGGGGTCGGCTATGGAATTCCAAGGTTCAGAATCACTTTTCGCCATTGAGGAAGGCATGGTGAAAGACGACTTAATCGAGGAATGGGTTATAAAAGAATATCAAAATCAGTGGGAAAATGTGACAACTTGCCGACACGCTAAGAAAGCGATTAGGCTGTCGTCGTGTGGAAGGACCAGGAGGAAAGTTTTTAGCATGGAGCTTGGAACACTCAAAAGAATGGGAATCCTGAAGGATGATACATGCAGACTGCGCCTGGAGGATACTGAGACAACGGAGCATATTGTATGCAACTGCCCGGCCTCTGACGAGCAAAAGAATGTCTGTCACAGGCAATTAACTTATATAAAATGCTTGAAATAACAAGAGATAAGAGCGACGAAAGAGAACCCGAAAGCAGAGGTCTGCCTCGAACAATTCTATATACTGCGATACAATAAGGTACGGCCTTGTGTATGCAACGTCGGACTAATCGCTGAAATGTTTGTAGCAAAATATGTAACCAAGTTGTATCGTATATAAGTTCTTAAGCCGGTACTACACCAAAACGAATCGCATTCCAATAGGAAATTCACATAAATTTACTACGTACATCTATGTATATTCAGCTCAAACTGAAATTCGCTCAGGAAATTCAGCAACTTTAAATAAACGAATGTGTTCAGATATTTTAAAACCATTCTTTAGTCCTTATCACGTCGCACGGTTTCAAAATTCAAATTTTGTTCGTCGTTTCAGCCGTTGTTCATTTTGACAGCACTAAATCATCTGCCGTCAATTTAGAAAAACACATTTTTTGTAAAAGCATGTATGGCAGCACTGGCAGCAATCAGCTGTTTGCGGAAAATATTTACGGAAAGGCTAGTGGAGTCTCGGTGTAGTCAAATTAATAAATATATATTTCGGGTTCTATTTACGATCGTAAATTCAGTCTGCTGATGTGACTTTACTCTATTAGAATGTTCCTATTGCTGTTGATCATTGTCCTGAGTTTTCTCACAGCGTTCGCGAATGAAATCTGTCAACCGGTAAGGAAATGCTTGTCTGTGGCCTTTTCGTGATTTGCTCCTTTTTTGTAGATAAAATCGTTTTTGAAGCGGCCAACTAAAGAGGAGCGCAGAATTTTGAGAGAAGTGGTGGATTTGAAGTGCCAGTTAGCAAAGATATCGATAAGGGATGACTACACACGCTACGTAAAAACGGAAAGAAAAATTGTTGCCCTGGAGCAAGAGTTGTCCTCAATGAGAGCCCGAAAGACCGGAAGAGACTTGCTGGTGAACTACGGGGTTGGCTATGGGACTCAGGCCATCCTGTCCTGCGTTTTAGTGATTATCTCAATAATGTATAGGTACGAGCCGGTGATCGTGTTTGGAGAGGGATTTAATTTCGCTCCCTTCGGGAACATCATCAATTTCCCCACTGGTGTCAAAGGCGCTATATCGGTCCCTTTTTGGATCCTTGTCAGTAGCTTTACATTTCGATCGATTGCATGCAATTTGAAATAGAACAGAGCATTTAAAGTCATCTGTATTTATGTATATACACGTAATAAATCAGAAATTAGTTCCTAGCTTCGTAAATCTTTTTGTTCTCCAAACAACTGAAGTCCACCTGGGCTTCTATCCACTTTGCCACCTTCAGTAGGAGTTGTTCGTTCATCCGGTCGCTCATTAACTGGAGACCTATTGGCAGTCCGCTGCTCGACAGTCGGACTGGGATCGAAATTGCAGGTATTCCCGCCATGTTAGCCGGTTGCGTGCAGAAGTCTTGCACCGCACATTGATCTCTATTGGAGCTCTGTGTAAAATCTTTGTACAAGGGAGCTTCCGTTAATGTAGTGGGAGTCAGCAGAAGATCAACTCCATCGCCTGCTTCCTCGAATACCTTTTTAAAATCGTTCGCTATCAGTCGGCGGACTTTTAATGCTTTCTGGAAATATTTTTCATAGTTCCTCCTCAACAAAAAGTAATTCCCCGCCAAAATCCTGGTCTTTACGACATGGTTGAATCCTTCAGCCCTAGTTTTGGCGAACAGTTGTTCTGTACTACGATCGTCGTCAGACCTATGGCCGTATTCAATGCCATCGTAGCGAGCCATGTTGCTGCTCACTTCGCACTGGTTAAGGATGGAATAGACAAAGATGGAGGCCGCAGTGTGGGGCAAGAAAACCTTTTGAATTGAGGCTCCAGCGTCTTCTAGCAAATCTGCTACCTTCATCCATGTTTCTAAAACTTCTGGGGACAAGCCGGGGCAGTGATATTCCATAGGAATTCCTACTTTCACATTTGACACGTTGATCTCTTCGATGGGGGGCAACGTTACTCCCTCAAACTTTTCCTTAATAGTTGTGGAGTCCATAACATCGGGGCCTAATGAGGACACCTACCAGTCTTGAGTTACTCACCATATCTGACTCTTACCTGCAATAGTGTTCAGCACGAGAGCACAGTCATCCACCGTTCTCGTCAGAATTCCTGGGACATCCATGGAATTTACTAAAGGAATCAACCCGTGCCGAGAGACCAACCCATAAGTGGGCTTCAGCCCAACAATTCCACAATACGAAGCGGGATTACGGGTAGATCCGCCGGTGTCTGAGCCAATCGCTCTGCAAGCAGTTTTTTTGTTAGGGGTTGATACTGAAATTTCATAATTTCCACAAACTTACGCGAAGCAGATTCCTGATGCAACAGCTGTTGCCGATCCTCCTGAGCTTCCGCCCGTTATTCTCCACTTATCCTCTTTGAAATCCTCGCTCCAGATATTCTTGGTGGGTCCAAAAATCGAGTCAACTGTGCCCGACCCCATCCCAAATTGGTCCATGTTAGTTTTACCGATTAGGACGGCTCCGGCGTTGAGCAGACGTTCAACTACAGTCGCATTGTACGTTGGCGTAAAATCTTGAAGCATTCTGGGAATTGTTTAAGTAGACAATGTCCCAGGGACTGTAGTACAATTACCTAGAGGCGCAAGTTGTTGGAATATCTTTTGTGCAAAAGTTGTCCTTCACAGCGATTGGTATTCCGTCGAAATAACTCTTTGGAGCCTTATTGTCGTAACGGTAAGTGGATTCCTTCGCAGCGTGGAAGGCCTTTTCAGGTGCTAGTCGAATGAACGCATTCAAATCTTTCAGCTTAACTGCATGGTCCAATGCAAAATCGACGATTTGTTTGGGGGTGAACGATTCGTTTGCGAAGCCAGCTGAAAGCTACATTTTCAATTATAATATTTCGCACTAGTATATATCGGTTTTCTTACTTCTTTAATTGTAAGCTGCACATGTCGTTTCATTGTGACAGAAATGTTTGCAAAAGTACTTGAATTACGGAAATCTCCATCAACAACTTCCTCGCTGCAGTTCTTTGCCAACAACAAACTGCTTCCCAGTGTCCTCTTCTGCACATTAGCACTCTGACATCTACTTAAAGTCAGCAGCCCTCAATTTCGATAATTGCGTGCCGCTCTCAATTCTCAAGCCCTTCAGTCTCTCTCAGCTGATGGAGTGTTCTTCGTGGTGTATCTGTCAAAGATTTGTTCGGTTTTTGTGTAAATTTGTGTGGTGTAGGACTTATTAAAAAGGCAAGTTGCAGCACTTTTGCCTTAATTCAGTGTTTTTGTATTGAAAATGAATGAAAAGATTGTAACAGATATTCTGAGTGTTGTGAAATCTTCATCTGATAAAGAGGTAATTCTCAAAGCACTTGTCAAACTTTGTACAGACTTCGTGAAGGTCAGCAGCCCTCAATTTCGATAATTGCTCTCTAAACCTTACAATTCCAACTAATCAAACCTCACAACTTGGGGTTTAGTTTACTGGCGTACGCATGAACTACATTCAGAAACAGGTTTGAATCTTAAATACGGTTCGACTCTTGAATAGACCACCAAAAAATCCTTGAAATTGACTCACAATGGGAAATTGTTGCACTGACTCACAAATGCGTGAGAATCGTGCTGTTTCCGCGGCCCCCTACAGTTCGACTCTTGAATAGACTAAACGATAAAATTCTTGAAGTAGTTTTTCTATTGAAATTTAATGAAAATATTGAAACAAATATTCTGATGTGAAATTTTCGTCTAGGTAATTCTCAAAGCACTTGTCAAACTTCGTACAGACGTCGTGAAGGATCGGGATGGAATCGTGCTGTTCCGCGAGTGCGGCGGTATTCCCCCTACAGTTCGGCTCCTGAATAGACCACACGAAAAAATTCTTGAAGTAGCTTTGAGCATTTTGGGAAATTGTTGCACTGACTCACAGTGTTGCACAGAGGTAAGTTTGAATTTTTATGTTTTTTTTTTATTTAGGAGAAATCAACTTTATATGACGGTGTCTACATCTTGTTCTCTTCTTTCCATCTATTTTCACAAGAGTATCATTTTCCACATGTAAATCCGCAGATAGAACACTTTGAAATAAGCATCCATGCCCTTCAGTTTTTCGGTATTGTGAGTTCTCCCCGAAACACGAATAGTGCTAACCGACTTTTATCAAAAGGTCTATGTAAGGACCATGCATTGCATACTGCCAAATTAATACAATTTGCGAATGGATTCCTCTTCCATTTCAGCGTGCTCTCGTCATTCTGAAAAGACATCTTTAAACGCTGTTGTTGCAAAATTGCAACACCTGATTTTCACTTACTTTACAGTTGTTCTTATTGACACTTCTGAAATAAATATAAGCATAAAAAAACTAAAGACAGAAACACAATCTGGCTTTCAGGCTTCCTCAAAGCTTCGTTGAGGTCTTGTTAAATTCTTCTACAAATGCTTTTCAATGTGGCAACACAAAACCAAGCCCTGAGGACACCTGGAAGCGAATCGCGAGGTAGGCTTTGTCCAATGTTTGAAATTTTCTCCCTTTTTTTTACTTCATTCCTTTGCCAAAACTTCATAAATTTAAAAAAAAGTCAAAAAAGTACGCCCGTGTTTACAAATATCTATACCAAAAAAATAACAAGACCTGGCCGTGGCGCTATTTTGTTTTACATTCCGTAAGGAAAGCTTCGAAGCTCACCGCAAGAAAGCTTCGAGAAACTCGTCTTGGGGCTTGCGAAAATTTTAAATAAAATTGGGGAACATATCTAGTTGGGCTCCCCGAAGAAAAT
>QYTT01091527.1:19133-36758 GCA_006980735.1 Dasypogon diadema
GGTTTGTATCCATCTTTCTGCCAATTGACTAATCTCGTTTTTTTGCTTTTCGGGACTGTCCACGAATTTATGACTCACCCTGATAATTGTACGGCGAAGAAGTTAACTAATAAACCTTTAAAAATTATTCAAGAACATAGTTCTATTTGAGAATATGTAAAACTTTTTATTATATTTGAACAAGAGTCATGTTTTTAAAATTTTATAGGAATTAATAAAAACTATTTTTTTGTAATTACTTATTGCATACATAGTTTTGCTGGAATATAGAAAACTTATTTATTTGTGATTTCTTGATAGGGTCACCAGACATAATTTATTTTTCATTTAAGTTGAGGAAACACTCAACAAAAAATTTTGGCATTTTTCTTCTTTTAGTTATACTTTTGTATAATGTGTCATTGCAAAAAGTTTCTAATTTTATGAGCCTATGGGAAAGCATGATGTTTTATTGTTATTATTTTACTTGCTATTTACTTTATGACATTATATTATAACTTCAGTTTATTTTACACCAATTTTTTATTAATTCTGCTTTCTATACCTTCATTTCTATTTATTGTCTTTTTCTATTTTTATTTTTTTTTTTGTATTTAATAAGTAATCAGTTATTTGATGAACCTGTCGTTAAATAAATAACGAGCTCAATATTGCAGTTAACCTGGAATAAATACTTATATATATGTATATATAAATATCCGAGAAGCAAATAAAAATCCTAATTGGCAAGTTGTGGCAGCATTTACACAAATGGTTCCAATATATTAATTTTAAAAAAATGTTAGTACTCTCATATATACCTACAATTTGCTCTCTGTATCGTTCTAATCTCACTAACCTTTCCATGATAGTTTCAGTATTCCAGGAGGAGCAACTCCATGGACGAGTGCCACAACTACTGCAGTCTGCACAGATACTAAAACATTTCTTTATTGTTAAGTATATTAAAATGCCAGTCTCCCTTCAATCTAGCAACAAAAACTTAAGAACTAGTGCATGCAGCGTGATGATGATACCTTTTCATCTTCAAACAACACAAATAAACTGTGGACTTAGGCAGCATCAAAATCGTAATGAGCAGTTCAGCCTATCGCAGATTCTTTATCCTAGCAAAAATTGCATTCTTATAATACCGACTTATGGGCTGTGAGAAGAGTATTAGAATTTACTCTCGGATTTTTAACCGTGTACATTTTACATCTCCTGCCGTGGGAAAATTAATTAGACGTTGACTTTTAGAGGGTTTCACGTCCGCCACCCCTTCCCCGAATATCTATCATACTTTTTTTTCTAAAATATGATTTTTCCCTCAACCAGGATTTATACTAGTTAGTTAATTAAATAAAAGAATTTAGTATATGCCCGTATTTCGGAATTATTTTGTTCTCCCCTTTGAACCTTGGCTCACTGAGTTTAACCTGGTAGCTCCATGATCATCCCAAATACGGTTACAAAGTATCAGTTCATGGTAGACTGAACGAGTATTATGTTCGATCCTACCACTTACCACAACCCAGCAGGAAGTTGAGAAATGCATTACTTAGGTAAGCCAAGAATTCCTTGTTGATTCCTCTTTCAACGAATATTTACATTACCTGGTAAACGAGAATGTAAAGAATAGAAAGCAATTGAATGTGAAACTTATCGCCCGTTGGCTGATAGAAAAAGAGTAAGCTTCAAACAATTTTTTGGTGCTTTGCTTACCCACTTTTACCAATCAATTGTGTCACTTTTGAATTCTAATTTGGTCAAACCAATATTTTATAGAATTTCTGTGCGAAATAACCAAAATTAATTGTGAGTGATTTGTAAATTTGTTTTGGTAAACAAAACAGTTAATAAGAAGAAAAATTGAAAAAAGTGAGAAGTTATAATATAATAAGAAGATATTACCCTTAATATTTTTAAATAAGTATCAGGTGTTTTCATTTGAAATATCCGTTTCTCGCTCACTCTGAATTGAGATTCTGTTCAAGTAAGACTTACGCATTATAGACGTAAACTTAAATTTGATTTCATATATCATCTATTCTTTCTTAAGTTACCTTTCAATCCTATATCTCGTCAATTATAAAGTAAACAAAGAAATATTTGATTAATTCCTCTCTAATTACTTTTTCGATTCCTTGGCAAAATCCAACTGGTAGGCACATTACTTTTCAAAGAAATTGCCGTGTTAAAAATAATCGATTTGGTAACTTATCAAATATCTAGTTTTTCGATTACACTTTCGTTTACTATCGTTTCCCTTTTCCTACTGGCAACCCAAGAATAATATAAATGACATAGTAATGCAAAGGGTAAGATAACAGAGACTATTGATGACAAGATAATGCAGAAGGTATGATACTAGAGAAATTTACGTTTTCTGGTTCGTCGTGTGTGTTTTTTAGTTTTGAGCGAAAATTCGCATATGCTTATGGGAACAGAGGAACAAAGTAAAACGGCAGTAAAACTTATGAAACCCTATTTTTATCCTTATATTTCCATCAATGAAAGCATAATGCACCAAAGAGTAATTCATGAATTTGCAATGACATCCCTGTGTTTCAGATTGCTCATGAAAGTACATATAGAATTGGTTTTTATCATTTTATAAAATAAATTATTTATTTATGTTGTGTAAATTATTACGAATTTATCAGAAAAAGTGACTTATAAAATGCTTTCCTTACCTTGCTTCTGTGTATCTGCTCCTGGTATTCTTTTCTTAGTTGGATGCCGTAACTTCTTAAAATTACCAATATCTTGTTTATGCTTATCAACCACATGAGTCCTGACATAAGCGCCACCTGAATCTTTTGCACTGTTGCTTCGTGTTAATACCACCTTTTTACCAGAATTTTTCAATGTAACGGCCGGACTCATATAATCTTTGGTAGTTGATTTACTAGCAGGTTGAATCTTTTTAGATGTCTGGAAAATACCAAAAATTCTAAAAATTAGCGCCATTTTAGTAACTCTCTAAAGTGATTCTAAAAACCAATAATCCCTTATATACATCGGTCTTTTAGGGCAAAATCACGCTTCTTTATCGGTGATCACTTGAAAAAAACTCTTTTATTTTTGGTTAATAAAAGGAAGTATTTAAAACAAATCGTAAATATAAGAAGAAATATTTTGGAATATGCAGCCTAACAACGCCATAAAAGCACGCTTCTTTAATCTACTACATGAGCTAGCCGGTGACTAGCTAGTAGGCTGGAACTAAAAATTCTGGAATTCAATATTAACATCCTCAATGACATCCGTAATTTATGAATATCATGGAGGCTTGAAAATTTGTTAATTTATTGAAAAAGTTGACTTTGATTTTGATTTGGTTGCTCCTGACTTTGACTTGGTTGCAGATTTATCTTATGGTTGCGATTCGTTTGTCGTTTTGACTCGAGCAAAGCATAATCGAGTCGAGTCAACCCGATTTCAACTCATCCTGTGTTGGTTTATTTATTTATTAACAAAATTCATCAAAGAACTGAATTCTACAAAACAGTATCACTAAAAAAATTTATTTGTGTTGGTTATTGAGGGCCCAACATAAGGGGCCTAGGCCTTGAAAGCCGGCTAACCCACAAGCTGTGGAAGACCAAAAGGATTCACCCCTACCAATAAAAATTTAAAAAATCCCCCAATTGTGGAGATCCTCGAACGAAGCTAGCTTAGCCGGTTAGGCCTAGCTAGCAACAAACAAGGTGACAAAACTGCACATACACACAAAGCAACAAAAATATAATAATAATAAATAAAATGATTATGGCAATAAAGTAAAAATTATAAAGATAAAAAAACACCAGTGTAACAAGAAGAAGATACAAAAACTGGAAGTCAATAAGATTGTAAGATTAAAGATTAAAAAGGCGGGACATTAAGGATATTGGCTCATTCATGCTGTATTTAGTACGATGTTAAAACAAATGCAAAAGCCATGATTCCTCAAAGAGCGTGCCGGGACCGAAATGCCAAGGGAAGCCAGCAATTCCGGAGGATTGAAGTCCCAGCAGATAACTAAATATCTTCTTGGTTGATTTTGATGGTTTGTTTGACTTATTTGGAATTGTTTTTTAAACATTCATATTATTGTATTTTGTGTGAAATTGTGTAAATGATAGGGTTCACATATTTATTATTAGAAGTTTATTCTCAATTTTATGCTCTACTTGTTGTTAGTTAATTTCATTTTAAAAAACTAAACTCTTTATATATATACGTTTTTATTTTGGTAATAATTTCTCAGAAAAGTATTCTATAATCTCGTACCATAAAGAAAGGTCAATAGCCCAAATTTATTTTACCATATATATAATTATAAAAATTCCGGAATAAATTCGGTAGGCTTTTGAGCGTAATTCTTGTTGTAGTTTATAATGAAGTATAAATTATTGTAGTAGAGCATCTATCACATATATTTCAGTAATCTGTTACTTATTGTTTTTACATTCTATCTCTTTTTGTATTGTTGACAGGAACGCTTCTTTTATAACCTTTTTGTACGGAATAAAGCTTGTTTTTCTCCGAGATTAAATCTTTAGCGTTTCAATTGCCCAATTCAACAGGTTATGGGCCCAGATATGGAGCAAATTCAGATTACACTGTTGAACGGAGACAACTACGAATTCTGGAAAACCAGGTATGTAGCCACGCTCGAATTAAAAGACATCGACCATGTGCTTGTGGAAAACTATCCCGTCATAGATGCGGTTACCTATACAAATTTTAAAAAGGCTGATAAACAAGCGAAAGCTATTCTCATACAGTCTTTACCAGATGAATATTTGTCATTAGTGAAGGACAGGAAAACATGTAAAGAAGCATTTAGTGTAATAACACAAAAGTTCGAAAGAACTTGAGAAGGTTCATCTACGACGAGAGTTACAGATGATGAAGCATGAATTTATTGAAGATTTGAACACCTATTTTGTGAAATTTGACAGGTGTGTAAGCAAGTTAAAAGCAACTGGAAGTACTCTTACAGAAGGCGACATAATAGCACAGCTCTTGATATCGCTACCAAATGAATATGCCAGTGCAATTACAGCGATTGAAACGCTAACAGCTAAAGATACAGAAATTAAATCAGAATTCGTAAAGAATAGATTGTTAGATGAAGAGAGAAAATTAAAAAGTGCCAAAACATCTTCACAAATAAATAACAGTGGTGAATTTGCATTCCTCACGTGCTACCGATGTGGAAGAAGAGGACATGTAAAGAGAAACTGCAGAACGAGAATGGGTAACAGTACATCTGACCGAAACTACTTGCGTCAAAATGATCAATATAGACAAAGTCGGGGAAAATACAATCACGTCAAAAACAGTCCAAGGTACACAAAAGCAGTGAGAACAGCTGAAATTGAAGGATCTCAGAAAAGGACAAGTGATGTAACCTTCTACTCAGAATGTGAATCCAACTACAATCAACGATCACAAGAGGATCACATCTACTTTGTGCTTGACTCTGGAGCAACTGATCACCTTATACGTTCTGAATACCGAAACATCATGCACAATTGTGATCAACTCAAAACACCAATCAAAATTACAGTGGCCAAGAAATATATCTGCCTGGCAGCAAAAGAAACCGGAAACATCAAGCTTAAGTATCAAAATACTCCAATTACTGTAACTAACATTCTAATTGCAGATGATCTAAAACGTAACATTCTCTCAATTAAGAAACTTGAACAAAAAGGTTTTAAAATACATTTTACAAATGGCATCGCAAAAATATTAGACAAAGCTAATAATTTAATCGCGATCAGTGAGCGGAAAAGTAATCTATATGAAGTGGCATTTAGGATAAACACACAAAATGAAAAGTCGAAAGACATCAACAGTGCTCATCTGTCTAACGATGAATGACGTCTGGGTCATTCATCATGCATAAAAACAAAAGGTACATGTCGTATTTGTACAGAAGCAAAATCAAATAAGTTACCACATACAAGCACAAGACCAAGAGCAAAGAAAATACTTGATAAAATACATGTGGATATCTGTGGACCAATTAAACCAACAGGATTGAATGGTGAAAGCTACTATTTGACAATAGTTGATGATTTTTCTCACTTTATAGTGATATACCCAATAAAGTATAAAAGTGAAGCTCCTGAAAAGCTTGAGGAATATAAAAGAATTTACAAATAAATTTGAAAACAAAATTAAAGTTATAAGATGTGATGGAGGAGGAGAATTTCTAAATAAAAGACTTCAACAAATATTTGAGGATGCAGAATTTGAAGTGACACTGGCATACACACACGTTCTCAATGGAGTTACCGAAAGAGCGAACAGAACTGTAACAGAAATGGCAAGAGCTATGTTACTGGACTCCGGCGTTGAAAAATATCTTTGGTCTGAAGCCGTTACATATGCAGCATACATCCTAGACCGATTACCAAGCAAAGCTATACAAGAGGAAACACCAGTGATGCGCCTAAATGAAAATATAAATCATGATAAAATACATATCTTCGGTTGTGATGCATATAGCCTGATAGAGAAGCAGTTCAGAAACAGATTTGACAGCAAAACAAAGTACGGGAAATTTGTAGGAATATCAAAAACCGGATTCAGACTCCTCGATCCGAAATCTAAAAGGATATATATTCGATCGGATGTTAAATTTATAGAAAATGGAAGGATAGAAGAAAAACAAAAGAATGTAAATATCGAACTTAAAGACATAGGAGAAATTGTAGAAAGTCCAATACAGGATATCGAAAACGGAAACCAGACACAACTACAAAAGGAAAGTGAAGACAGAGATCTTACTGAAAGCGTACAACCAGGAAATAATGAAGAGATTGAATCGACATCAAAAAGAACCAGACGTGCGCCAGCTAAACTGGACGACTACATAACCTATACAACTACATCCGAACCAGATGAAACAAAGTTAACATATGAGGAAGCTATAGAAACTGGCTGGAGTGATGCGATAAAAAATGAAATTGATAACATAATAGAGAATCAGGCATGGGACATAGTTGACGACGAAAGCCAACCTAGAATAGACGCAGTATGGAAATTCAAAACAAAAATTGATTCAAATGGAAATTTAATCAAGAAGGCCAGGCTTGTAGCTAGAGGTTGCAAGCAACAGCAAGAAGAAAGTCTATACGCACATGTTCCAAGTGCTGTGACAGTTAAAATCTTTCTATTAATATGTCTTCAAAATTCAATGCAAATGGAACAACTTGATATTAAAGCTGCATACTTAAATAGTAAACTGGAAGAGGAGATTTATATGACCGTTCCACATGGATTTCCAGAAGAAGGTAAACTATGCAAACTAAGGAAAGCAATGTATGGCCTACGACAAGCATCAAAAGCATGGCTAGACGAATTTCATTCATTTATGATTGAAATAGGATTTGAAAGATCAAAAGTTGATGCTGCTTATATACGTCAAAAGAACATAAGCAAACATACGTGCTCAATTATGTAGACGACATTCTAATCGGCTCAGTTGACGAAAATAAAATAGGATGGTTTAAATCAACACTAAACCAAAGATATATAACGAAAGAGAAAACAAACCTTAAAACATTTATCGGACTTGAAATACATCATGGAAAAGACTACATAACTGTAAGCCAAAATAACTATATCAACAAATTAATTAATGAAAGTGAAATGACATTATGTAAGTCAAGAAGAACACCAATGGAAGCGAACGCAAATTACTTGTTTAACACGAGCCTTTTCGTGATATTGAAATTTAAATTAGATCAACGACTGTACAGGTTAGCGACTGACTACAACGAGATTTTAGATCAGACTGACTGTATTTCGAGAAATTCTTCAATACAGTTGATAGTTTACAGCTTATAGTTTACAGCTATATCTATTTGCTAAGTATTCTGAATTACAAGCGACGTTGCAAAATTTCTTTATTAAGACAAATTCGAACTAAATAAGTATGACTGGTTTGAACATTAGATGACATAAATCAGAGATTTAACATTACTCTAAAGCACCAGACGATTACCAAGCAACGGAAGAATTCAAAACAAGATATAGGAAGCTAATCGGATCGCTACTATATATAAGTCAAGGAACGAGACCTGACATAACGTACAGTGTGAACTATATGAGTAGATTTCAACAAAACCCAACAGAGGAACATATTACAGCAGTGAAGAGGATAATCAGATACTTGTCTGGGACCATAAATCACGGGCTCCTATATAAGAAATGTGAACAAAAGATACAGCTAACAGGCTATGCGGACGCTTCATGGGGAGACAATACTCAAGATCGTAAAAGCACGACAGGATACTGTTTCATGCTAGAGGACAATATCATATCGTGGAAAAGCTGTAAACAGAATACAGTATCATTGTCATCATGCGAAGCAGAGTACATATCGCTATGCGAAGCTGTAAAAGAAGGTAAATATCTCAAAAATATCTGCGAGTCAATGGGACTGAATATAGAACAGATCCAAATGTATGAAGACAACTTACCAGCAATCAAGATTGCCACAGATCAAGAAGGAAAAAGAAGTAGGAGTATAGACATTAAATATCACTACTTGAAGGAAGCTGTTGGAAATGGAGAAATAGTACTGGAGCATATATCGAGTAAGCAGAACGTTGCGGACATCTTTACCAAGCCACTTGGTAACACGAAGTACAGTGAATTTAGAGACAAAATGGCAGTCGTAGATTTGGACTCTATGATTCCTGTTGATGGACATCATCAGGAGGGGGAGTGTTGTAGTTTATAATGAAGTATAAATTATTGTAGTAGTGCATCTATCACCTATATTTCAGTAATCTGTTACTTATTGTTTTTACATTCTATCTCTTTTTGTATTGTTGACAGGAACGCTTCTTTTATAACCTTTTTGTACGGAATAAAGCTTGTTTTTCTCCGAGATTAAATCTTTAGCGTTTCAATTGCCCAATTCAACAATTCTTTCTTATTTGTTAATGTGTGCAAAAATTTGAAAATACTCGTATTACTGTTATCTAAGATTTGATAATGTTTAATTTAGCGGATTTGCTAGAAGATTGGCCAGTTTTAATACACTTTAAAATTTTTTCTGATTAAAGTTAAGAGTAAGAAATTAAAAATACATCTTCTATGATCATAGCAAGTATTAGATTCATCAAAACAATATTTTGCTTTCATTTGTTGCTTTAACACACAAATCGAAAACAATTTTTTAAACTTGGTAAATGAGAATTTTTTCGGAAATACTCGGCAAAAATTTTAGGGCTGTGTTTAACTTAAAAATTAATATTGAATTAAAACAAATACAGAAATATTAATATAAATATGCGAGTGGATTAGTAAATAGCCGAATATACAAATAAATTCCTTATTATTTCAACTATCAAAAATGCTGCTGAGTTTAAATTTTACGAAGGATAAAAAGTCGTAAAAACTGTAAAAACCATAAAAAGCCCTAAAAACCATGACACCATGCTTTTTTAAACAGCAGATTGAAGCATGAAAAAAGTCGGCTTTTTATATATAAGTATAAGATTGAAAAAAAAAACCGAAAGAAGCGCCTTTTTCCTGCAGTTTTATATTAATCTACTTTAATCCCGGTACGTAAAAGAAACATTTCCGGATGTAGGCACACTTAAACTCTCCACAAATTTATATACATAACTATGCTGACGATGTTCCATTGGTCTAATAGAGGAATGAATGAAGACTTAAATCGAATCAATAGTTCGTTTGTTCGAAACGATTTAGCGCTAAATCCTAGTAAGTCGAATTGTCTAGCGATCTACAGGCGTGGTGATGACACGAGCTCATTACCGTTTATATTTCTGAATAATAATAGATTCGGCTATGTAAATTTGGCGAAAAGTCTTAGACTTGTACTCAATTCAAAATTCACCTGCTGCAATTATGTTAACTCCACAATTGGGAAAATATATAGCTGCCTGCGAAAACTCTGGCTGAATTCGTATCTGTTACCACATCATAAACCTGCACCTACACAAAGCATTTTTCTTGCCAGAAATAAGGCAATTTCTTTGGATACTAGAGAAAAACATGTAGGCTATCTTCTAAAATCTAAAAATTTTTCAGTACTTCTCCTAAAGCAAACCATGAAATTGCCTCATTTCTAGTAAGAAAAATGTCTAGTGTAGACGCAGGGTAATCAATGTAAAAGACTAGTTAGAGATCTCGTGATCACGACTGCTCTTATTTAATCCAAATTAGTCCTTAATGGGATATTTACCGCACCAAGTTCAACGAATGGGATCCCGCAAAGTCGTTTTCAACTCAATAAAATCACTAAATTTGTTTTAAGTCGACGCGACGAGATTTGGTATTGTCAAATTTGCTAATCAGTTTATTTATTTGTTTATTTTTCTATTTCTCCTTAATTTAATACACATTCGTGTTTCTTTTTTTTGCTTATTTTATCATTTTATTTTTTTTCCCCTCTAGTCCTAAGTTTGATTTTATTCATGATTTATGATTTACCTATTAGCGCTTCGTATTATATAGCATTATTACCGTATTACCGAATCAATTAGTATATTCTAATATATTAAAATCTATGTTCTTTACATGAAAAATATATGTTATTATTAAATTAAATTGAAATGAAATACTCACCTGTAACTCTGGTGTACAATAAGCCAACAAACGCTCTCGAGTTGTGGGTGTGCCTTGCTTTTTCTGCTGAGATTTCTGCAAAGATATAAATATTTTTTAGGTATGTACATAGAATAAATAGGCCACTAGAATAAACTATTCGCGATCGACCGGCAAATCTATGTAACTATGCTTTTACCTGCAATTAAAACGTGTAGAATTCTTGAAGAACATTTCGAATCTAACAAATATCGTGCAGTCAGGCATTTTGATAGTTTTGCGATAGCGCAATTTAAAGATAGTTGCAATTACTTTTCAGCAACCATAACGACCATTTTTTTCCTTTCAAAGAAGGCTGTGATTGCAAGACGCGAAATCTCCACTTATTTCATAATTTCATGAATTTTTATAAATTTCCAAATAAATTAAGTGGTAAAATTTCATTTTATTTTGAAACTCTTGGTCCGTGCGTCTGTATACACGAAAATTTGCTGATCTAATTTCGAAAATGGGGCGAATCCTCCCACTCCTTCAATAGGCCACCATATTGAATTTTTGGATTATTGGATATAATTCAACTAGGGAACAACGTATAGCTCTCAAATTTAGTAAGGAGCAGGTTTATGAGACGCTTAAGCAATAAAATGAAAATCGCTCATATTCCCCCACTCCTTGGTTTCAGCGCCATATTGAATTTTTGGATTATTGGACATAATTTGAAAGAGAAGCAACCTATCCATTTTAAAAGCTTGTACAGAAGACTTTATGAGATGAATTGTATTCATATCATATAGGGTATCAAGTAATCAGCCTAAGGCTGATTCTATATTTTATGTTTTTAAGTTCGTTAGTGGAGCATCAATTTTTTCACTTTTCCATATAAATCAGCACTTATTTCACCAATGACGCCAGTAATGTTGGTTTTAATGTCATTGAGTGTTTGTGGCTTATTGGGGTAAACCAATGATTTCATGTAACCCCAGAGAAAAAAATCCAATGGAGTTATATTGCATGAACTTGTTGGCCAGGTCACGTCGGTACTTCTTGAGATTGCAAAATCACTGAACTTCAATAAATTGATTGTGTCACAAAATGTATGGCATATTGGACCCTCTTGTTGAAACCATATGTCGTCCAGATCAAAAGTAATTCACGTAAGAAAAAATCGTAAGCATTCTCCATTGACAGTAACTGCATTGCCATTTTCGTTCTTAATTACATTTCTCCAGACCATAAATCACACCAAACTGTTAGTTTTTGTGGATATAAAGGTATTTCAAATAAAGCATATGGGTTTTCTTCACTCTAAATGCGACAATTTTGGTTATTTGCGAAGCCATTTACCCAAAAATAAACTTCATCGTTGAAGATGATTTTTTCGTGAAGTAATGAATTTATTTCAAGTTACTCTAAAGCCCAGTCTGTGCAATTTTTACGCAATAAATGGTCATTTGGTTTAAGTTCTTGGGTGAATTGAATTTTATACGCCTTGAAATGCAAATCTTTATTCCAAATTCTTATACCAGCTACTGAGCTGACTGGATTAGGAAACAAAACAAAACTGTTAATGTTGTTATTAGAAATAATTTTTGTTAATTTATTTTGAATATTTAAAATGAATAAATTGAATTAAATTGAATTGAATTGAATTGAATTATGAAGAATATTCCATGTAGTTCCATAAGAAAGCCCAAATTCTTGAGAATGACGTATAAATGATTGAACAGTAAAGTCTATATGTCGATTATGTTGAACACTATTTTGATAACCCTTTACCTGGATGTATATCTGGATTCGAAGCTGATCTAAAGAAAGGGTCAGAAAAGCTAAGCTAGTGTTGCAAATTAGTATAGAAGAGTTTGTGGACTAAAGTAGGATATCTCGCGGAGTTCAGCACATTGGATATGTACAATAGTGATCAAACCTATTTTGACATTTGCTGCCGTAGTTTGGTAACCTAAGATATGCTAGGTGCCCATTAGGCGAAAACTGGGTAAGTGCGAAGAATGGCGTGCTCAAGGCTCACCGGCGCTTTTCACATCACACCAAAGTAGCATCAGTAACTGCCTTAGACTGCAACCGCTGGATCTGCTTGTAAGAGAGATTACAGTAGAGGAGTTACTCAAGATGCAAGGGGACGGACGATACAGGGACAAAATATGGGCAGAAAAATATCCTGGGTCACGTTAAAGAGATCAGGAAACTCACGATGCCCAAGGACTGGACCAAGAAAGTAAGGACAACCAAAATGTTTCACAAAACAGTGATAACAGTGATAATACTCCCACAGAAGGAATATTTTTATATTCACGGTTGGATCCATGACTGATGGTATGGCAAATGCAGGGGACTTTTCTGAAGACCTAAATCTGTTTTGGGGAGATACACCTCGGTTCACTAGGCCAAAATGTTAGCTCTAGTGCGTGCGTTGGATGTTGGACTACTTAAAAAATAAACTTAAACATCTACCATCGTAAATATAACACATGATTCTTGATTTATCTCCAACAGATACACAAGGAATGGTTGATAAATTTCCTAGTTTTGAACAAGTTTAACACAAAATTATTTTAAATTTGTTGAAGAAGGATTATTAAGGTAAGTGAACCCGTGTTTTATTAATTATTTACTCTACTTAAGATGTTAGAGATTTTCAAAAAATTACCAGTCATAAAAAACGAATCAATTTGGACGATCGAATCTTTTCGTTAGTTTTTAAAATAAAAAGTAACTTTTTGTGGTAATGCTTGCCATAATGGCACTAACATGATCTTTATGATGGTAGTTATTTTGTGAAAATTATATACTTCTGTCTGCAGGTAGATAATGATGTGTAATGATTATAATATAAATATCAATAGGTAAATAATAGAAATAAACATTACCGATGTGTTCTGATTTTCTTTCAGAGGCTGCTTGATGACCTTACCCGATGATTTAATGTCTTTAAGCACTGGGGTGGTATTTTTTTTAACAACAGCTTTTCTATAAAATATAAAAACATAAAAAGTTGTCTTAAATAGATAAACATACGTACACCTTTTTTTTCTTTTCCATATCATTTATCCCGTCAGATTGCGGGGATTTAGGTGGCGACATTTGCTTGTTGATTTGAACTTCATTCTCCTTTGAGCAAAATGTTGAATCAGATATGACAGGCACGTTATTTTCGTTGTTTTCTATATTCTCTCCGGGTTTATCAACCACAAATGTAGATTCCGAGAAACCAACAACAAACGTAGCACTACTTGGCTTTACCTCAGCCACTTCCTGCATATTCATGCTAACTTTATGAAGCACAACTTCAGATGTTCTGGTATGCTCTTCCTCGTTCAAAACAATCGGTTCAACGTTAACATCGTGCTTGTCATTTTCGGTTACTGCACCTTCATAGACAGTGGTACTTTGTTGTGTATTTACATTATTATTACAATCTTTGAATTCTTCAAACTGTGGTATATTATTACTTTTACTGCCTTCACTTGTGTCTTCTGTGGTTCGCATATTTTGGGAAGAATCTGCTACTGACACAAAGCTTGTTTCACTGGAACTTTTGCCCGAGTTTTGACTACATTTCTGCAATAGATTTTGTAAATCACGTCTTCATTGAAATGGGTGCTATTATACAAAAAGTGGTCAACCCAAAGTTAAAATAATATCACTAATTCAATTAGCAAATTTAAGGAAGCACGAATACCTTCAGATTTTGGTTCTTAAATCTTAAATGTAATTACTTAACCTCTTACTACCCATGCTACGCGTTTGTCAAAACCTTGGACTAAATATCAAAAGTATTATACACAAAAGATATCAAAAGTATTATACACAAAAAAGGCGCAGTCTGAGTTTCGGTGCATTTATAAAGTTAAAACGGAGGTAAATTTTTCAAGTACAATAGCAATAATATAATACAACTTTTTTGAAGTTATGGCGGAACGGCAAAGTTTAACATGAATTCATAATTGCTATGACCTTTATCTGTAAATATATTAATACTCAATAAGAGTTTTGATACCAAATTTTTAATACATGAGAAGGATTGAGACAAATCACATATAAAATTAAGTTTCCAAGTTTTTCTTGATTTTGGGTTGCAGGAACAGTTATTTTAACCCATATAAGCCCTCAACATTATACATAATAAATATGGAACATTTTAGCTTCCACAGAATTCCACATTTGCCACTCTATTTGAAAATTGGCAAAACATTTCAGGTTCATCCTGATTCCGACCATACGCTGTCATAAGTAAAAAATATTAAGTTGTAAATACCCCTACCATTCCAAGAAAGTTAATCACTGTAGAACAACTTGTAAAGAAAATAATATCCGGGTTCAGAGGAAGAACTGCGAATTAATAACATCGCTACCGCGGCCAATACATATCCTTAAAGTTATCTACCTGTAAGAATTTTCAATGTTTGATTAATAAGTGTAAATTGTCACACTGTTCAACAGAACGTATTGTTAAACACAAATAAAACATATTTCCTTTAACACATTAAGCGGTGAGCGTACCTTGTTTACTTTTCCATTTACTTCCCTGCGATGTCTGGGATTTATAGCAAACTACAGCAGACTGATTTATTATTAGAAAACTTACAGCTAATTTTAAATAATATCTCACTAACACTTCGTACTTATATAATAACTCATACTGTAGCATAAACTTTCTAAAATAACAAAAAGAATAGTTCCACTTCTATTATTGAAATTTAAACAAATTCTAAGAAAACACAGGATGCATTATTGTAAATAAACCTCAACAATTACCGCACCAATTCCAACAAAAAGATGGTAAAGCGTCTAAAATTAGAAAATCTTGTAAAAAGTGTTATAAAAATATTTCAGCATAAAAATGGAAGAAATGTTGCTAGAAAAGTGACCAAACAAGTAATAACGTTCAGTAATTTCATTGCAGAAAAATCACATTTCAGACTACACTTTTTTAACAAAATTTATTAAAATAATCCTTTTCTATCGTTACTATATACATACTATATACTAGGTACATACATATGTACCTAAATAAGGAATTAATAGAAAAACGAATTAGATACACCGTTTTTTAACAAGGTTGTAATTTTCTAAAGCGTAACTAATAAAAAAGTCCGGCTTTGTCCTGAAAGTGTTTGAGCCAAATTTATAAGCTACCTAATCGGAGTCAATTCTCACTTTCTCAGCTTCAAAACTTTGCACCAATGGAGTTATATTATTTTATTACGTTTTGCTATTTAATTTTTTTAAGTACTGAGAAAAGACAAGTTCTATTTGATCTGGGGGTTTTAACTTTTTCCAGTATAAATGTCAAAAGAGTGGCAGTAATAAATCAAATTCCATAGCTAAAATTGCTCAAATTAAGTAAACATAAGGGATCATCATTATGATTCCCTTATGGTTCTTTTTAACTTTCGTCGTTTTTGTTATGTTATGTTATGTCTATTAAAGTTGTGGCTTAAATGCAGGATAATACAAAATAGATAGACTTGGAAAAGTCTAAGTATAAGCTACTGAATTTTAGAAAATCTGAAAAATTCAGGATCGCTAATCTCATTCAACAGGCGACTTTATCTTTACCGAAGAAAATTCACCTTATGTCGAAAGATTGAAGATCTACCATTCACTGTGGATGTGAAGTGATGCTCCATTTTAGGGGATTCAAAAGTTTTTTTTTCACTCTTAACTCATAGTTAACAATATGGCGTCTAAAATCCACTCTATTGTTTAGTTCTTAATTTTAATATCGATATTTCAGTCTTGGCATCAAACAAATTTAACGATACCTCGTTTGTTAAAATCTGTAAAGCCATTTAAGCTATAGAAGGGAACAGAGAATCAGACATACTACAAACAACCTAAAATATTAGCCTCCTTTGCTTGCACAGTCGGGTAAAAATAAACCACGCCTGCCTGAAGTTGTTATGGAAATAACTACTGGGGAGAACAAATTGAAAACTCGAACTTGTATATCTAGTACTTCATTTATTATAAATTATTACAACTGCGGAGCAATGTACTTCCACCGAGTTCTGAAGGCAAACTGAGTTCCTGATGGGTGACGCGTTGTTACATTGCAGAACAAGAACAAAGAGAGTTCCGCTAATCAGCTAGCGGATAATTTTCAACAGTTGTTGTAATGTCTCACCTGGCCGTTCACCTTAGTTTCTCAATTGAAAGTGATACGCCTGTTGTTTCTTCTCCTACTTTTCCCAGCCAGTTCCGTTTTATTTCCATTTTATAGACCAGCTTTAAATTCTACAAATTTTTAACTTCCTATTTGGAAGTTATTGTAATGGGTCCAATTGTTCGAATTAAAAATTTCGGCATATCTCCATGTTTCGAGGTCGTTACAGTCCGAATCCATAGTTTTTAGAAAGATGTCTACGTGTGCGTGTGTACGTACGTTTGTACATTCGTGAGCCTTTTTTTATCTCAAAGATCTCGAGAACAAATAGTGATATCGACTCCGGACCAATTTCATTTTGACGCATCATTGCATAATAAATACCTGATACGTTTTGCAAAAAATTTGAATTCGGTTTTTTTATAACAATTAAACTTTCAAAAGCTAGACAGAATGGCCAAATGGGAAGTTGACAGTAAACGTAGACCAGTCGCACCGACAAACAGAATTCCGAAAATCATTTTTTATGCAAATTTCCTGCTTCAATTCTATTTTCACTTTTAATACTTTCAATGCCAGAAAATAATCTGTGAGAGCAATGCTCTCATGTACATTGAAATTACTTGTGACATTCTCATGTAAGAGAAAAGCGTCCTGAAAACGGGAGTCGCGGTATCAATATCGGCATATCTATTAAAGCTGTATAAATAATAAAATGTGTGCTAACAATTTTCGAAAACAATATTTTTAAAAAGCGTTTAGAAGGCATTAGGAAAGTCTTAGTAAGAAAACTGGTGTCTGCTTGAGTCGTAAGAGGCATAAAAACTCGTAAATCAGCTAAATATAATCATAAAATCTAAGTAGGTATTTTCTTAAAACAATTATCCTCTAGACTGCCCACTATTCGTATAATAGGATCTAAATATACCTTC
>QYTT01091527.1:48444-65012 GCA_006980735.1 Dasypogon diadema
GGCATGTGTCTTTCAAATTGAATCACAGCATATTTCTATGCCCGAGGCTTCTATCTTGTTAAATAGTTTAAATTCAAAATTAGTTGAGGAAGGCCTAGTGTTTTTTGCCTTTGAATATTAAAGGAATATTATCTAAATTAGAACTGAACAGAAATATTAATGTAACGTACGTTATAAATTTCTACCAGAATTGCATCGACTATCTAAATCAATGGGATGAAACCTTCAGAAATTTTCACATTTTTGAATGGGTCCTTTTACGGAGTTGTCCATTTTGGGGATCAGTTGAGAAATCATTATTGTATCTACATGAAATTAGAAATGGCATTAAAATATAATAATAGTGAATTCTTTGAAATTACTTATGTAAGAAACCTCGCGAGCGAAGAGAAAATTAATAAATGGGAAAAAGAAAATGTATCTGTTGAAGGAAAGTGGGTGGAAATCTTTTCTCATTTTCTGAAGAAAAAAATTGGACACAAAAATTTCTTACTATTTGTTGAATTTTGTTTATGTCTCCCGGCATCAAATGTGCCTGCAGAAAGAGGGTTTTCAATTATAAACAATATATGGACATCAGAGAAATCACAATTAAAAATAGATAATGTAAAATCACTTTTAATAAGTAACTACAAGTTTAATATGAATTGCACGGAATTTAAAGAATTTTTAACAAATGATGAAAATTCCAACATTTTAAAGAAAATTCATTCTGTAGAAAAGTATCAGTAGCAATCAGTTATTAATTTAAATTATAAAATCATTTTGTAGTTCCGAAATGAAACAAAAATAATATCAAAGAATTTTACTTTTTTAAAGAGACTTTAAGTATAGCTGTTAATGTTTAGTCAAGAAGACTATTGTTTTTCCTTTATTAATTGTTTTTATTATTCTTATCAATAAATGTTTCAAGTGTATTAATTTCTGTCGTTCTTATGAATAAATGTGATTAAATTCTTCCAACTACTCTTAATTTTTTTATTCTTTTCATTCGACATATATTTTAGTTTTGTTCGGTATTTTTCTGAGAAACAAATGATCACCGTAAGTATAACGTGTCGTCAGTTTTTTACATTTTCCCAAAAGATTTTTTTATTACTTGGAGAGGTATCTGTGTCAATACCCTATAAAAACCAAACGCTTTTACTTAAAATCATTTGTTCGTTGTAGGTGTGATAAAATTTTTAACAAAAGAGGGTTTGTCGCCGAAAGAAATCAAGAAGTGTATGGACGCTGTTTATAAAGAGTCTGCGCCTTCATACACAGTGGTCAGAGATTGGGACAGACTATTTCGCTGGGGACGGGAGTCTTTTGAAGATGATCCACGCGAAGGAGGTCCGTCCACTGCTGTCACAGAACAAAATATTAAAATAGTGGAGGAAATTGTATTAACACAGTCAGGAATATCGAAAACGTTAGTATATTGAATTCTCCGTGAACACCTTGGTATTAAAAAAAAATCAGTGCAAAATGGGTGCCCAAAATTTTCAGTGCTATAGAAAAACAACGGCGAGTGGAATGCTGTGAAGAATTTTTGGCGCTTTGCGACCGAAGGGAACAGGAAGTTCTCAACTCCATTGTTACGGGAGATGACTATGGAACTCTACTATGACCTCACGACTAAGAGGGAATCTATGGAACAGCATCGTGTCACCAAAAGCACCTGTAAGTTAATGGCCATAATTTGTTGGGGCTCACAAAGAATCCTGATGATCGACTTCAAAGAACGCAACACTGTTGTGAATGGAAAGTATTATACCACACTGTTACGTCGACTTAGACAAGCTATCGTGGAAAAACGCCGTGGGAAAATGTCTCGACGAGTTTTGTTACTCCATGACAATGCTCCAGTTCATACAGCTGCTGTTGCAGTTGTTCGCAAAATTGAAGGCTGACCTTCGACGAAAGAAATTTACTTCAGACGAGGAGTTTCAAGCAGCCGTTTTGAGCATTTTGAAGACAAGAACTCCAAATACTTTTATAGTGGAATAGAACGATGTAAAAAGTGTATTGAAATAAATGACGAATATATTTAAAAATAATAAAAAAATTTTTGTCTACTCCTTCTCCCCATACCTTGAGCCGGGAATACTTGGAACCTCCTACGTATATCAAAAAATCTAAATTTTTTGTGCATGAATAAACTTTTTTCAAATTTGGCTAAATTGCCCCCATAAATAATTTTAGGCCTTCCCATGATGTTACAAGAACTTCTATTCGCCTTGGTATTGACTCGAACAGCTCTTTACAATTTTCTGAAACAATAGGTTTCCATTATGAAGTCAACGCATTTTTATCTCTATATTGTTAAGAATTTTAATTTTTTAATATCGCCAGCCCATAGATGTATGTGGTTAACATGAGGTTGACTTCGATGCGGTATGAAGTACCTTAGGAGTATATTATAGTATCTACCGATATTCGTACATTCCAAAGCGTATATATAGAATTTTATTACGCCATTGGGGATAACTTAAGAAATCTGCATCGGATCAAAAAACATCCCGAATAAAAGTTCGTTGGTTTGGGGGAGAACATCTGATCCTGTACAAAAATGTCACCCCTGCCCCACTGGGGGGATGGGACGGGGCGTCATTTTAAAATTTTAAATAGCAATACCTACTTTTTATTGCTAATTCGAATTCTACCCCACAAAATTGCAGGTTTTATTTGGCGCTGTAATCGCGAAATCTTAATTTTTCGTCTTTCTCGAAAAAATACGACAAAAATGTGTTCAACCTAAGAAGCTTCCACATTCTTCCTGGGAGGTGGGGTAAGATAAATAATATTAATAACAACACACGCACGCACGATTGTGGCTGTATGTGTATTTGTGTACCGTTCGCATTAACAATGCACCACTAGTGGGTTGTGCGATCGGACTTTGCACATTATTTAGTCCTGAAGAGAGCCAGTGTGTGTTTTCGTGTGCGCGATTCTATATTACAAATGCTGCTCAAAATTATGTCCCTGATCACGGCAGATTCTTACTCTTTTTAGGAATAACTTGAAGTTGGGTCGTCCTCTTTAAATATATTTCTTATTTTAATCTTAAATTGGGAAAAAAGGGAGGAGAAAAAGAGGGAGGGGAGAGGAGGAAAAGAGGAAGAGGAAGAAAGAAGGAGTGAAGGAAGGATGGCTAATAGTGATGACGCTGGGCCATAATCCTGATTTTTGTCGGTATTCAGAGAGTGCTCGCAAAAAAGTGTGGAATTAAGAGGGAAAATTCTTCTACAACTGCCCTTAGTTTAACGACTCGTGTGCCTCCAGTGGTGATAATCCAAATCCCATATTGCTCAACAAGACATAACTCGGTGTTGTGGTCGTCACAAATTTTGTGTACCGCATAAAGATCAAATTGAGGCTGAATTAAGTTACGTCCCTAATTTGTGGGACTTGAACCGGAGGGTGAATCGCAATGAAAACATTGTAGATAATATCAATCAAAACATAAGCTGTGAAAGCTGCTGTAGCATTTATCTACCAGGTTGTTGTGCTACGAGAAATGCACATCTTACAGTCGATACCTCTCTTCAAGGTGTACGCATGAGTCTGAGTACCTAGTGGTAAATTGGGCTATATGTTTACTCCCGTTAACATTAGTGTTACTTGCTATGAACTGGAAGTGTTTGGTCGGCAGCTAAGGTATGGACTAAGGGCGACCACAACACTGCCGATCACACAAATTCTCGTAAAGTTTTTAAGCTCTCCCTTACTGAACATATTTTCTATTAAAGATGGAAATGTACCTGTGAAGTAATAACAAAAAATTACATGTTGCAACACCTAGTGGATTTGTAGTTGAACAGGAAAAGCTCTACCATTGGCGCCAATGGGACTCAAATTGGTTAAATCGTTATCTGCTAAAATTATCTTCGTTTAGAAATCTACACATTTGCAAAAAAAAATCCTCCAGTAATGTAGACCAGAAATATTGTGTTGACTTCACTAGCAATAAATTTATATTTTCCTTTTCAATTAATTAATAATGCATAATTACTTTATTTCATTTTTTTTAATTTCTTTTAAAACTAATTTAATTTATAAAATAAACACTTGCATGAAATTGACTTGTATGCGGACACAGATCTTGGCAGATATCTCAGCCTTGCACTCTAAAAATCCAAGCACAATTTTAACAGAATCTAACAAAGAATGATTTCCAATGAGACTAGACATGTACAGCATAAGTAAGAACAATTTCCAACATAACATTTACAACAAATAATTATTTTTGAATGCCCCACTAATATGACGACAATTACAAAAATTTTGTATGAAGATTTCCGACCACAGTTCAATATTAGCCAAAAATTCTGAATTTAAGATTTGTTTCTAATGCCGCTTAATATTCACAGCTAAATTTTTCCATGACACACTGCACTGCTGCACATATAATTAATGCTTTTACGAATCCATTGCTGTCAATTTCAAAATAAAAATCTGAACATCACACAAATAACTATCTAAAAATTGCCCAACATCTCAAATGAAAATTATATTAGGAAAATGAAAGATATCACCACTTCAAGTGATGATTATTTTCCTTTAGAATAATGCGTTTACTTTCAATTTACGGCAGTTATAGCACATATACTATGATGGATTAAGGATACAACTTAAAATATTAAAAATATTTGTTAAACATTGCAAAAACCAACGAAACTGCAAATATTAAAAACGGTCAAAGTAGTAAATACGTCCTAAATACTGAATCAGTACAAAATATAAATTTCCTCCAGTCTCTAGTACTTTGGGAGTTGGGAATATCTAGGTGGCGTCCGCCAGAAAACGCTGGAGTTACGCTTCAGGTATCTTGCATCGATTTTTGGGAAAATTTCCCGTAAATCTGGAGTCATTGGTTGCACCGAGAAAAAGCTATCGATAATTCTTGTGGGAAGATTTGCTTGCCTCTCGATAAACAACTGTCGCACAGATACTGAAATTTTGGCCCAAATTAATTTACTTAGTCTTATTTATAAAACAAAATACCTACATTTGCTCCAAGTTGGCGGCGGTGGTCTTTTAGAGTTTGTCTTGCCTTCATCGTCCGTGGAGTCGTCACTATTTAACATTTCAAAATTGTATGCGGGATTTTGTACTTTCTTAACCTTTTTCTGTTCCAGTAATTTCCTCTCTAGAATAAGTTTCTCTTTGAGTTTATGTATTCTCATAGCTTCTAACATTTCGCGTTCTTTTCTAGCGGCTTCAGCCATTTCAATTTGTCTTTGCTTTTCCAAACGTTTCTGAGCCTCTCTTTTTTCCTCCTGTAACTTTAGATTTCTATGTATTTCTTCCAGCTGTCGCTTTTGCTCATTTTCCATAGCCTTCCTTCGGACTTTCTCTTCACGTTCTTCCATTGCCTTCTTCAACTTTTCAGCTCTTTCTCGTTCTTTTGCTTCTCGTACTTGAGTAGCCATTTGTTGTTTTTGCTCTCTTTTCTTCTTTTTCTCTTCTAACTGTTAAACAAAAAAAAAATAAATACGTGCGTTAATCTAAACTAAACTTCCCAGTTACCTGCAACTTTATAACGCCTCGTTTCATATCCTCTGCACTACTATCTCGGGATAACGAGGCACTTTTCGTTACAGTTGTTGTCTTAGCAGTCAGTTTTGGGAAAGCCAGCTTGGAACTGCTGTTTGGCGCCTTTTTAAGAGGATTGTTAACTGTTGGTGTTATTGTTGTCTAAATTTTATTTCAATAAATTATGCCTTCTTTTAAATGCAGGAGTAATCTTACATATACCTGTTGTGTTGGCGTAAGCAGCCGACTGGTATTACGCACTAAGACGGGTGTCATCTTGTTTGCAGGATTAGCACTCGCCTAATATAAAATAGAAAATTATTTTTAATATCACAAAACTACATATTATTTGTCATTATGTACATCGTTTTCATTGAAATTTATCATAAAATATACTCGCGGGCAGTCTATAAACAAGAGTGGTTTGATTTACAATATTTCAAGATACACTCGCTGTCTTTTGCGCTATTAAACAAGCTTCGGGAAAAAGACTCCCCTTTTGTAATAAATTTATACCTTTCAGCATAAAATGATTACAAATGCATTTGTAATAGAAAAAAACCGGACAAGTGCAAGTTGAACTCGCGTGGAGAGGGTTCCCGTACGATAAATACGTTATCTACCGTGTTTTTTTAAATCTGACCCAAATTTGTTTGTGGTAACTAAAAAAAAGTATGTATGATACCGGATTGCTAAATATATTGTCTATTGTTGAATACTGTCTTGTCGTTCTCCACAAACATGTTATTCATAACATATATAAGGTGGAAGAGTTACAAGGCCATCTCCCAAGGCAAATCTCTAAGCGCAAATCTAATGAATCTGCGCTGAACCGACTCGATACGGTCGAAGTGCACGGCACCTGAGAAGCATATTCAAGTAGTGGCCTCACGAATGAGTAATATAATATCAAGGAAACCTGACGGTCAGAGAATTCCTTGGACTAGCTCTTGATAGAACCAAGCATGGAGTTACCTCTACAAACCATATAATTTATATGGGAAACGAAGTCAAGCTTTGAGTCAAATCTCACACCAATGTCAACAACCGATTGCACACGAAGAATGCCGTTTACGGCAAATGTGTAGTTATATTTGACAATATCACACCTCCTAAGAAACGACATGACCCCACATTTGCCGATATTGAACCCCAAGTTATTGTGTCTAGATCAGGAATAAAAAATATTTAAGTCCTCTTGAAGAGAAACACAGTCATCGATATTATTGATGAAGAAGATAATTTTCATATCGTCGGCGTAAATTAAAACATTGGAATATTTCAAGAAATGCACGATATTGTCAATGGAACGTACAACAAGAAGAGGACCCAGATGACTACCCTGAGGTACCCCGGACGACTCTAGACCGAAATCCATGAAAAAGCACCTGGTATGATCAGACAGATACGACTGAACCCGTCTCAGGAATAAAGCTGGAAATCCAAGCTGGTGGTTTGAGTAAAATGACCAAGTGCGACAGTTTATCAAGAGCGTTACTAAAGTCAATATAGATACAATCAGTTTGCAGATTGTTACCGAAACCAGACATAGTCTTGGAGGTGAACTCCAATAAGTTCGTTGTAGTACACCTGCCGGACACAAAACCATATTGATTAGACGAAAGAATATCCTTACATTGCGGAGACACCTGAGAGACAACTATCCACTCCAACAGTTTGGGTATACAGGACTATTTCTATCATTCTATCAGACTGTATTTCTATCATTCTATCAGACTGTAATTGTAATTACCCTTCTTGTGAATAGGTGTAATGAAGGAGTTCTTCCAGAGCTTAGGGAAACATCCACTACTGAGAGATTTCTAAAAAGAATACGAAGAGGAATAAATAAGGCATCGGAGCATGACTTAATCACCGCAGGAGGAATACCGTCAGGACCTGAGGTGAAATCATAGCCCACCCCATTGATGTTAGCAATAATGAACTCATCAAAGACAGACAGACAGACATATGCCAACTGTACAAGGAAGACTCCTTTTACTTCCTAGCTATAAATCTAGGATTTTGATTGCCGCGCTTTAAAAAGAGGAGAATGTCTTCTGCACTTTTACTACCTAAGAACGGGACAAGGTAATCAGGAGCATCATGACCTCATCGGACACCGGAGTGCATTTAAAATACCTCTCATCGTCAGGTTGTTGTTGACGGAACCAAAGGCCATTAGTGCCATCATAGTGACTGGACGCCCTTGTTCGGTTGGCAAGCCGTGCATTGTGCGTGGTTGACAGCACCTGTAGCTACCCGTTTCGTAGAGCGCCATGCCCTCTCAACCCAGTTTGCCATTGCAATTGTGTTTGATCAGTTTTATATATGTTTTCTTGTTAGCTAGGCCAAGCTAGTAAAATATTTCTTAGGAGTAGACCCTTGTAGGCCCCCAGTGTTTTCAAGTTAGCCAGCCCTTATGGCTCAGGCCCCTTATAAATAACAAAAACAATAAAAAAGTATTACACCACAATATAAATTACCGTAGGTTCCTTGTTCTCCTTAGTTTTTTGTGCTCTGGTTTTAGTACGTGTCTGCCTTTGTTCTGTAGGAGATCCATTCATAATATTAGCATGTTTTTCAAAAGCTTCTACCTTTTTCTTGACAGGACTTTGAATAAATGGACTAAGGAAGAAAAAATTACTTTTGTCATAAAAACAGCAAAATAATAATTATTACTTAAATAATTCGTTTTTAACTTTTGTTTTAAGTTTGGGCTTTGGTAATGGCACATATTCCTCCTCAGAGTCATCTTCAGTCAAAATACTGTTTTCTAAAACTTTATTTGTTTTCTTTTGTTGTTCGTCGTTATTTTTATCTGAAGAAGAATTAACTCTGAATGTTGCATCATTACAGGATGATACAGGTGGCAAATTTTGGGAATCTACTGTTTTTGGAGATATTTGGTTATCATCCTTATTCATTATAAAAGTTGCCTGTGCAATATTTGTTGTAAAAGTCTGATCTGTGGGGGGCTGAGATATTTTTTCTCTAACTTCACCATTTTTTATTTTGCTTTTATCGTCCATTACAAAAGTATTTTGCGAACACGGAATTAGTACATTATTCTGCGATTGATTTGTAACCTGAACATCTACAGCAGACAAAAATGTTGCATCTGCAACCTTTTCTGGATTTTGTTCTGTCTCTTTACTTAGAGGTGAAGAGTTCGTATTTGATTCTTCATTAACCTTTTCCCTTTCAATCGCTGGCATACTTTGTTTATTTGCATTTTCTGATACGGCATCTTCATAAACCGATTCAACACTAGCATGCTTTTTCTTTGTTATCGGTTGAATTGCCTCTTCCTCTGCAGAACCATTTTTAGCTGATTCACTTTTCTCGTTATTTATACTAGCACCTTCATCAACTTTCTCTTCTTTAATGGGCCTATGTTTTATTTTCTTGCCTTTTTTGCTCTTCGATGATGGAACTTTTAATTCTTGTGTTGCTGTTGATTTTTCAACATCGGAAATTTTTTCATGTTTTATGGAGCTTATATCAGGCTAAAAACAAAATTTTGATTATATTAGAAAACATAGGAATATTTACTGCATACCTTAGTTGCAACATTTTTATCTTCCAACTTGTCTTCTTTACCACTGTTGCTATCCATGCTTTGCTTCTCCACCTTTATGCTGTTCGGCGCAACTGAAACTTTGTCTACAGATTCAACTTTTCGCCGAGCATTCCCTATTAAAAATAAATAAGATCGCCATAAATATTTTAACTAATTGTCTTTACTTTTTTTAGGAACAATTGTAGGTGGAGGCATTTTATCAACCTCATCATCTGATAATATTACAGTCGCTGGTCCGTTATTATCCATTATTACCAAAGATTCGTCAACCTGAAATATTTTTCCAAATTCAGTAAACATATTTTAAATATTACTATGTACATATTTTGGTTTGAACAAAAGAAAGCTATACAATACAAGACTCGATGGAAATTTGAGCAATTTTTGAAATTGGTAGCTTTATAACTCCTACCGAGAGAATAGCCTAGTTCCTTTTCATAGGGTGTATAGTAATAGAAGTGCTCAATGAAACAAACAAGTACTTAAAAACCCGCCCGCTTTATACGTCTCACTACTACTGCTTTTGGAAATAAAAGTGAAGTATTAGCGACATTTTTTGTATTATATATTTTTATCTTTACAGCCTTTTTTCATATAAATGATCAATATTTACATAAAAAACCAAGCTGTCAACTCCTTCGTCAAACTAATTCAAGCTTCAAATAAAAACGGGTGCGCGCACCGCTCCCAACTAACGCTATGTTTTTCTCAATGTTGCGGAGCACTACGGTACAAGAACGTGATAGCATAGGATAAAAACATTCCAACAACAGTTGACTTGTCGAGAAGAGCAGAATTGTGTCCCAGAGAGAAAGGAGATTTATACGAAATACTATGATTCACTCGAAACACGAAATTAAAATCCTGAAAAAATGCGCGAACCAACACACGCACATCTCCTTCTAAATAAAAGAAGAGAAATGTAAACTATTGTAATAATTTTTAATTTTAACTTTTGTTCTGAGAGTTCTGAGAGCCAAAAACTTGGCCTCGGCTCAGCTGTAAATTTATTGATGAAGCTGTTTGTCTGAAATACTTCAATTGATTAGTGAGCCAAAAATTTTAAGTGCCGAAAAGTTTTGTTCGCTCATGAGCTAAGCTAACAAGAGTGGCTAAGATCTAAAGGTTTAAAGGTGAAAATCTTATTATTGCAATATGTACATACAGGGTGTCCCAAAACTCAACGTCATAAACTGCTGTATTCACTGGTCCCGGCTTGACGTTGAGTTTTGGGAAAACCTGTATGTATTGTGTTAAATATCATCGTTCAGTATGCAACCTACAAAGCCTTTTATTTACTAATTTTCGATATATTTACTCTACCTACTTTACTTTAATTTATATTATCATTAACGTTCAAAAAATCTGTTTTAAAGAGATTTGCTGTGACATCCCATATTTTTTATGTACAGAAATTCTTACAGAAACAAGTAAATAAATGAAAAGTACCACCGATTGTGTTGGTTACGTGCCTGCAAGAGTGAACAATTTCAAGATATCCAAGGTTGTTCCGTATAAAAACCTCGAAAGTGACGCAAAAATGTTACAACTCTCTTACACGATAGTTTAGCGAAATCAAAGAAAATATATCCGAAATCGTAGACTGTGAAGATACACATTTTAAAATCAACTGTGTAGCTAGGAAAGGAAAATAAATTACACTCATTTATTTCCCCCATTTACCTTACTTAACAATATGTCTTCCTAAATGTGGTAAATGTTCGCTTAAATTTTTCCTTCGTTTATTTAATTTTCACATATGTCCACTTAACTGCTCTACTGGGAGGTGTTGGGAACTACCTCAACTCATTTATTTCCAGTCACTTTGACTCTTTGTCTTAATAATAACTATAAACTTAATCGATCCATTAAAATTCCAACTATTTTTTAAAGAATGTTGCGAGTGGACCTACTAAATAGATGTGGATTCCAAACCACTTAATTGTCGCGACACTCAATGGCTTGTAATGTTATTAGCATCTGTTATCAACAGAAAACCTTAACCACTTAACTTTAAACATGAAACCTAATAAGTTATCAGATAGTCCGTTATCAATGGAGCCATTAAAGCCATTGATTCTATTTCACGTCATTTTTAAAGCGTCCTAGAATTCTATTTAACGGAATCATTTGTTACCTCAGTGCATGCATAAAAGATGTCGAAATATTAGCTCAGTGTTGCTGTAAAAGTATTAAATATTAGCATGAAATCTTTACTATGGAAAGCAAGCCATGATTAAAAGGCGCTGCATATAAAACTAAACTAAATCTAATATCCAAAATACACAAAATACATTGAACCTTTACTTTTTTGGGTGGTTCTTCTACATCCTTTTCCTTCCGGCTATCGTCTCTTTCACTTGATTTCCGTTTTGTTGCTTCCATAGGCTTTTCGGGCATTTTCTCTTTGTTACTTTCTTTCTTGCCATTATCTGAGATTTCAGACCGTTTCTCTTGTTTTATTTCAACATCAAATTGGCTCTCACATTTTGAAGGCCTTCTTAACTTGCCCTTTAATGGTCTTTCCTTCTACAATTAATTATTGAAGGCTATATGTGCATAAATATCTAATTTCCATACTAACCAAGGAGTTCTCAACTTTGAGTTTAGCTGCTCTTACGGGTCTGGATGATGATCGTGTGAGTATCTGTTCTTCCTGTTTTGAAGCATTTTCAGTTGTTTGTTTAGTAGCAGACTGGAAAGGACCATTGCTGCAAAGACTATCCTTTTCTGATACTATACTATCTTCAGCTAAAAAGTACTTTTATAGAAAATAAAAAATTTAACCTGTATTTACTTACTGTCTGTATCCGCAATTACACTGAGGCGTTTTATTTTCTTTTTATTTTTCTGAGGTGTTGGGGTGGGACTACTGGCACCTTCTACGATTTTATCTAATTGTTTAAATATGCTCTGAAAATAAAAACATGATTAAAACAATTGTGTTTTAAACATCTGGCAATTAAACAATTTGATCATAGTAAAGGGGAATCGGCAGACTCAGCCTTGCATAACTCTACTCAACAGATAGAACAAGAGCTATTAGTGATGTTAAAAAGACAAACCAAGACTAGAGATCGAAATTCAGTACCAACAGGTAAAATTCAAAAAGGTCATTGCAAAATATGATGGTACTGAGACAGAAATCAGATAGCCATCTTCTTTGGTGCATTATTACAGATGACTTATTCCATCAGTTTAAAAGATGTATGTTATAGGAACGTGTTATAGCTTGTCCAAAAACAAAGCGGATTGTTTGGACTGCGCATTTTACTACAGTTACAAAAAAATAAGATGTTATATTACGTTAGCATTGCTTGTGTTGGAGAATTACTCTTTCCCTCTCTTAAAAAGGGACGCAAAAATCGCTCAATCCCTCTAGCAAAATGAGTTTGAGATACCCAGCGGGAAATGTGGTCAGGCCTCCCCTGGAGAAGGCTTTTGGAAGAAGTAAAACTTTAGCATAAAAAACTGGACAAGTTGAAAAAGTTTTCATTCATTTCATGTTGATCCCGCAAGAAGCTTGGTGGAAGGCACAGATCTATATATAGATCTGTGGTGGAAGGTGTGAATCTCACTGCAATACAGTTCTTTTCGTATAAAGTTCGGGACTTTCCCTTTCAATATCATCCTTGTTTTGTTTGTCAGAATAATCAGTTGAGTTTGGCAGCAAACACACAAAAAGATTCAACTGCTTCCTCCCTAGGATATGCCTGTGTAGATGTCCCAATAGGAAATTATGGTAGCGCTTCTGCAGGTAGCACAATTAGTGCGCTTCCATAGCCATCCCCTGGAAGGGCTTTTTGATCTTCTTTTTAAATTTCATTTGTGGAGTCTAATTTTCCTCCAAAAACAACGGGAGTTTTTCTGGCAACGGTGAAACTCTCAGAGTTCCTCATTAGCAAATTGAATTCTTAAGAAAGACACGCAAATGCTTTTTAAAAATTGTGTACTAAATAAATAAATAAATTAAACTAGTACGGCAAAATCTTAGCATTTGGAGAAACCATTATGTAAATCAATTCTAATAATAATTCAGAAGGACAAATTTAACGCTTTGAAATTGATCTATCGGGCTTCTATAATTCTTTTTCGATAGCGCTCCTGAAGCGCGTGTCATTCAATAAAGTTGTAGCGCTTCCTGCAGATGACATGCAATGTAAAAAAGAAATAACGATGGAAAGGCTGGGGCAGCGCTTGCTGCTTCTTAAGAAGCGCTTGCGGATGGTGTTTGAAGCGCTTCATTTCCTATTGGGGTCCTATAGTGTCCAGTGAAAATGTATGCATCCGCCATTCCTTCCAGAGGAAGCTAAGGGGAAGCACACAAAAAGCTTCAACTGCTTCGTCCCTAGGACATGCCTGTGCAAATGCCCTATAAAGTGTCCAATGAAGGGGCATGCATCACAACTTCCAAGTAAGGCGTCCGGTTTGCATGATGGAATGATTCCATTTCCCGCTGGGTACTTAACGAAGTTTCACGTGTTTGCGTTTGAATTTAACAGTGAATACCACTACTATCTATGAATGTATTTTTGTGTTAATACGATTTTGAAGAAGTAGTTTTCGTGGCTTTAGATATGTAGTTATCTTTAGTGTAATTTCACAGAAGATTTTTGGAAGGAAATACTTTTAATTACCGGGTATAAAATATAGTATATAGTAAGGTAATCGGGTTTATGTCTAAATAATATTCGTCTACTGCGCAACAGCTTCCGTTTTGTGCTAATTGTATTGAAATTTGGTCACCTTTTGCAGTATATAGGACAGATATGGGTGATCTGGCAAGATTCCTCTTCATTTGCGAAATACAAAGTACAGGGCACATTAATGGTACTTAGTTTCATAAAAAACCGTTTTTCTGAATTATGACTTTCAGATCTGCGTTATATTAATAAGGAGTAAATCATTTGATAAAAGGACTTAATTTCCTTTCAAATGACATAAAATACCTTTGTACAACTTTCCCTTTACGGTTACTAGAACTAAAAATTTAAAAATCAGATAACTGTTGCAACCCTTTTCATATCTCCGTTGATTTCTGATGAAATCATTATTAACCATATGAACGAACTGGACTTTGACTTTAAATCGTGCCCCGAAAGCTATGGAAAAACTCTTTCATTGTAACTATTCATTAGATTAAAGCATTTTTAACATGTTTATCTAAATAGGTATATGCTTGTCTTTAATCATTAGAAGGCATATGAATTTTAACAACTCAAGTGCGCTCATGGACTTTAAGCTAAAAACTTATGTGTGCACATGAGCAGATAGAGACCGCACATTCCAAACAAATGCATGTGAGCATGTGTGATACCATACGCGCTTTGCAAACGCACACGCACACAAATTTTTACCCAATTACTCACGAGTTGTGAATGCTGTACCGCACATGAATCAATTACTTGTACGCTTCCAAACCCTGAAATTAGCTTGAGCTCGCTTAAATTTTAGTTTTATAACTGCTTCTTCATAAACGAGACATGTGCGTTTCTTAAGAGTACATTTCATGTGCGCATACAGGTGAGCACATAACAATTGCTCACTTGCGTGCACGAATCGGACGTGAATTGAAAGACCGGACAAGTGCGAGTTGAACTTGCGTGGAGAGGGTTCCGTACGATGTTATCTACGATGTTTTTTTAAATCTGACCCAAATTTGTTTGTGGTAACTACAAAAAGTACGTATAATACCGGATTGTAGAGGGAAATTGCTGAATATATTGTCTATTGCTGAATTTTGTCTTGTCGCATATTCTTGAATACGTGGACTAAGACCGAGTGATAGAAGGTATTCTGATATTTCATTTTTTGATTTGTTACGAACAATATTGAGATTTACCATGTTATTTTAAGACCATAGACTTCTTATAGGTTTTCCTGTAATTTATAAGTAGAGAACTATTTCCAGTATTTTTTTCAAAATTTTAGACTCAGTAGTTTGGGAGATAATGTGGGCGTCAGTTACACGTCCGTGTACCAAATTTGAACTTAATCGCTCCAGTAGATGCGGATCAAATTGGCTGTGACAAACGGACAAACAGATACACGAGTATCTATTCGTTTTTTCATTCGGACGTAACCCTAAAAACGGTTCATTACTTGTTTCGTTCTGTTCCTTTTGCACTGAAAGTAAAAAAGTTTGTAATCCATGTAAAGGGTGAATAATTCATATAAGGAAGCACACATGAAATTTCTCAATGTTCAGTTCAATGATCTAATTCGTACGAGCATTTGAATTCGTCTTGCAACTTGAAAATATATATATGTATATTTGAATTCCCCAATTAAAGATATTTTGTATACATTTTACGGAAAAAAACAACTGTTTGATTGAAATTAGCTGCGAGAACTAAATAATTTCCTAGTGAATTTAACGTACGGAACCTGAAAATAACTATAAAGACTGATTTTGCTTGAACAAGACCCAAACACGTCGTGTGCGGCGAGACAAATGAAAACGACGATTTCTGAAATAAATTACGTTAAGAAAATAATCGATTTAATGAAAATATTTTTCAAACTAATTCACACAATTTTCAAAGCTGTTATTTATATAATTTTTCTGTTCCCGATTATGCTGTTGAATTTCATTTAATTATCGTTTATTGATTAGTAGATTATATGAAAGGAACGATATAATAGAAGATACGAAATTTCTCGTTCCAATTGTAACGGAAATACTCCATGAAATGTTTTTATTATTTGTAATAGGTTTTTATTCCATCCTTCATATTTTCTGCGGCTTGGAATTGTTTCTGGTTGCAGAAAAACGTTTCGGCGAAAATTTCAAAGTTTTCGTTATTACGTCCCAGCTCTCTGCCAAGAACTAAATGTTTTGTTCTAGTTAGTATAATTTCTTCCTGAAACTTTATTAAAAAAAAAAAAACACAAAATAAACATAACTCTTTATGCACTTTAGTATTAATTTAAAATAACGGCAATTTTGCGTAAAATTTCCCTGGCCACTTAGTAAAGTTTTGTACTTGGCTACAATAACTGCTGTCTGCCATGTTCTCTTCTGTGACAAAATAATATGATTTTCGTTTTGTAACTATTTTACAAGAAAACAAAAAGTTCCAACAAGGAAGAGTTTCTTTGCAAAAGTCCTTGAAGAACTTTATTGCAAAAAATTCCAATCTAAACGTTCCGGCGGAGCTTTAGAACAAAAAAAAGTTTAAATTAAAACGTTACATTTGAAACTTCCCTGCCAAATTCCCCAAGTATAACATTGTGCTCAAGTAAAAATAAAAAATGGAATGTTGTTTGAATTGGAACCCTGCTGAGGCAATGAGCCTGATGAATAGAGATTATAGTAAATGCTTTCAGTCATTTCTAAGCAAATTTTTCAAATTTTGGTGCCAATCGCCAATTTTACTCGTAAGCATAAAGCAGCTTGTTAAAGAACAGAACTTAAGCAAAATCAATTGCTCCGATTTTATTCATCTGGCCCACTGTCTTC
>QYTT01091529.1:2861-16802 GCA_006980735.1 Dasypogon diadema
ATGAGGCAATACTTGCAAAAGAAACGGATTTTCCTAGAAATTCTTGTGAATTCACATCCGTCGCTTTAAGTATTCCGTGTTTGCATTCAATTGATGTTTGGTTGTGAGGCAACGAGTTGTAATTGTGTTTTACTAAAGTATTAAACTTGTCCGATTATTCGTTTGAGCCACTGTATGAAGAACTATAACCAGTGAATACAAGAACAGTTTAGTGATTTGGTTTGTTGCCTCTACGTATAAATTCTGCAGATAGTTCGAATAAAATTGATGGCAATATAAATAAATTTAAATTTGAAGGGAGACAATTTCATATTCCAAATGGGGCACAAGTACGCATTTATCACCCTACTTCCTCCTCTGTCATGTCAAGCAACACATATACATACATGGCGTATAAAATAGCCGCTCCTAATAACATTGAAGAATATTGGTATTAAAAGGCCTTCAAGCCTCCCATGGAGCTAATTCTTTTCGTGTTCACACAATTGCCGAAAATTCTGTAAGTAAACAGAAAATACCCATAAAAACGCCTTTATTAATTTTGAACATAAACCCACTTTCTGTGAAGGACTTTGTTTTGCTGCGATATTCGTAATTGTGTAAATAGAACGCCCTTGAATAGGTTACTTTATACTGTTGGTTTCCTAATCACACATCGATTTTCCAGGACTTTTGAGGATTACTTTGACGTCTACAATATTTACAAGGAGTAAAATCAATAAAGCGACACTTAAAGGGTGAGGCATTTTCCCAACCGATTCTGAACAGACAATTCCACGTATGAGAGAATTTTCCCTCCAGCAGCAATTTTCGCGCGGAAACTGAATTTTTCATATGAGATATTTACCCATCTTTGTATCCCAAGACTTGGATCGAAAACGTTCAAGTATCACAGGAATCATCACAAGAGGTAGAATAAAAAAGTGTAAAAGAGGGTCGAAAAACCTTTGCAGACTGTTTTTCCATTTCGATGCTGCCCCTGCTATACAGTTGTCATTTCCACTGTATGCTTAGGATGGGCTTTTTCCTCCGGCACTTTTCCAATTTGTATTTCGATAGTGTTCGCGTTATATAGCTTGGTTAATATCCTG
The DNA here is from genome assembly GCA_006980735.1 of Dasypogon diadema. Lineage (NCBI taxonomy): Eukaryota > Metazoa > Arthropoda > Insecta > Diptera > Asilidae > Dasypogon > Dasypogon diadema. The sequence goes on from QYTT01091529.1 coordinate 3,953, forward strand.
TGTCTACGTACCCAGCGACATAATCCACCATATGTCCCACGGTAGAAAATCTGGAATGCTTTACTGCTACTTCTTACAGTTTGAGTTTGAGCCGGAATATATCAGGGTTGATGCTCTGATGGCTGGACCAATCTTTTTGGGACGCTCGACTTCTCCCACAAATATTTCTGGATTCTTCCTACATGACTAAGAGAAATATAGAGACGGAGATGTTTCATATTCGGAATTCGGATCATATACTACGCCCATGCCACGACGATGAGGCACTGAGAAATCCCCAGAATTTTCTATCATGCTTGAACAGAGTATCTGCAATATTTGCAAATAAGACAAAAAATACGGAGAATTACTTCGGACCCAGAAGACACATTCTAGGACTATTTGGATTGGGTAGTCATCTGGTCAAATTTAATTTTGGAATTAATTTTCTTAAGGACTACAAATGACACATCCTCCGAAATTACATTCAATAAAAAACAATTTGGAAAGAAAAAGGCGGAAGCCAACGATGAGACTGGAAATGAACTTATTATGAAATACTAATTAAAAATGTTTGAAAATGAGAACATTTGTATTCAAATGAGAGAAATTATAGAAAATGAAATCATTACAAGTCCCTCACACCTCTCTTCATTCATCTCTTTCAAGTACGACGAAGTAATTAACATCATAATTAATATAAACGCACACTTAGAAGTGACCTCTTAAATGCAAGAAAGAAGGCAGAAAATCAATACAGGGACAAGAGAAACAGGGTACGGCTGAGTCCAACATTTGGTTACTGCGCAATTAAAGGACCTTTGTAGGCTTTAATTGAATTTATGTAGGAGACAACAGCCTTTTATGAAAATACATCAAACAATTACACTAACGTCTAGCTCCGATTGCTTAGCACTTCCGACCAGACTAGGTAATTTACGAAAATAAATAGGGTTTCATTGCCGGCTACTGTCTTAGCTGTAGGTATCAAATGGAACCAATTAACTACCTTTGAAAACTGAATTAAATAATAACAGCAAATTTCTTTCTTTTTAATTTAAAACCGCAAAATGTAATCATGGATAATTTTGAATAAAAAATTTATTCAAGTTTCAATGCAGATAAAAAACATGAAAGTAATATGGAAATTACAAAAAGCATAATAATAAAACTAATCTTCACTCCAAACGTGACAAATTGGCCGATTGACACTGATTCCGATCTACTTAAATTCCTCCAACATCCAATGCCTTTTAGTGCTTATTTTATTATTAACAGAAAAAATATGTAAGCCGGTGGATGCTAAACACTGTACCTTATGAGTTAGAAGCTACCGCGCTATTCATTGCACCACCTACATCTACAAGAGTAGACAGTTGTAAGGAAATAAAAACAATTAGGCCTACCAACTCCTAGAGAAATTTTTATTGGCTTTCGTGACTGACTTTTCATTCTCTGCCATCCTCTCAACTGTAGCAGTGTCAACTAAAGAATAGATGTCTTCTTATAACACGATAGAAATAGCGAAAATATAAAAAAAAATAATATGATTAAAAGAGGACAACTTCCCAACATTCTGGATGTGATATGTTGCTGAGGCGCCGACTGTAATTTGGATCACTCCTTTTTAAAATCTGTTCCAGTGATAAAGAAAAATCTGGACTTTAAAATACAGCCGTTGTTGAATTTAGATACAAATCTGCACTGAAAGCTGCCGGGGGAAGGAATATATACATAATAATACTACACATCAACCACAACACCTGGTTAGACACGAAGACGAAGAGAAACCCATATCGTGTGAAGTTCAACTGGAGTACCAAACCGAAATATAAAAGGACGCATTTGTGATGTTGGAAACCCGGGTGAGATCCATAGAAAGGGCGATACTTTATAAAGCAATTAACGCGAAATTTTTTCATTAAGTAATACATATTTTTTCAGACCATTGGCAGAAATACTAGGCGATATCAGTACAGTTTTCAACACGGAAAGTCAACTGAAAATCACTTGTTCATAAATTGTACAGAAACCATGGGGGCATAACATCTCATTTTATAAACTTTTTGTGGGAGCCACGCTATGGTGCTGACAGTCAAAAGTTGTGGGTTATTTTAATCAAAACGGAAGCACTACGAACGATTTTAAACCCCTGTCGTATTAACATAGAGAGATCTACGGTATTGGTCCGCATTCAAAATAACACTTCCGAGAAGTTCGGAGTAAAGTCGGGGTAATGCCTTTCAAACAAATAGTTAATCAATTAGACATAGTTCGTAGGACTTCATTTAATGTTAAAGAAATTGTAGAAAGGTTGGAGGATTCCACACGCATGAATGGTTTATTGGTTTATTTTTCAATATAATACTTTTATTTTACTAAAGTATCCATATGCCAAATTTTATCCATTTATTTCGAAGCGTTTTCATTTTTAGTTTTTGTGATTTTTTATTAATATAACTGGACATTTAATATGGCAACCATTCGGAAGGAGCTCAGACACTGTGTACGTAAGTCGGAGGTTAGGAGGGGCCCACCTAATGCTAACTCAACGTCCAAGCTTCTCCGGCTAAACAAACCATCTTTGAGATTATTGGTTGCAATTCTGACAGGACACGGTTTCCTTAAAGCATATCAACACAAAATCGGCCGCTCCAGTGATGCCGACTGTAGGGGCTGCGGAGATGAGGCGGAGACTGTGACACACTTTTTGTGCCACTGCCCGTCACTCTCGGGGAAAAGACTCAGACACCTGGGACGCTACTTCCTTGACGAACTGTACCAAGCAGGCGAAAAAGGATGGGAGCGTATTCTGGCTTTCACTAAGTCGACCGGGTGGCTGGATCAATGAACGAATCCATCCCGTCCACTAGCACTTACGGGTACTACAGGGTGGTTGAACAATGGGCCTAATCAGTGGCCTCGGTTCGGGATTCTTTGAATCCCACACCTTTTGCAAAAAAAAAAAAAAAAACTCGTTAGATGAGGGAGGACGATTGTTTTATCAGCACACCTTAAAGAATCACGGGGTAAACCCCGCGGTACCTTGATCTTAATCAGCCAGTATATTACTTTAAAAGGTAACAACAAGCAGCTAATATACACAAGACTCTAAGAAACAACAGGGAAAATCCTAACACTACGTAAATCTATTCGCAGTAAATTTAAAGAAAAAATCCCAAAGTTAGAACGAGCTTGAACGAAGCCTTCAAAACTATAAGCCATCAACTGTCCTTAAGCATTAGATTTAGATTTAGAACGAGGCGGGGCTAAAGTAGCCTATGCACTGCGGCCACCAGTTGGCCTATTGTGCTCCGCACTGTTTAGAGTTCCTTCAACAGTCCCACTCTTTCGAGAAAGAGAAGTATCTTTTCGAAAGAAATGTTCTCGAAGACTGTAGGCCTCAACGGATGTGCTCCAAACAGCTGGAATCGACATCGTGCAACTGCCTCACATTCGCAAAGAATGTGCTCCGACGTCTCCTCCTCTTCGAGACAGAATCTACATTCAACGCCCATCCGATTAAGGCCGATTAAGGTGCTTTCTAAGCCTGCAGTGCCCTGTAAGGACTCCTACAATGATTCTTACCTGATTCTTTGCCAGTTGTAATAGTTCCAAAGTTCTTTTTTGGGAAGGGCTTTTGATAAATTTTTTTGTTTGTTTTGAGCCCCTTTCCAATGCCCACTTCTGCTCCAGCTGATTGTGTAGCCAGGCGTTGAGGGCGTATTTTGCGGTTCTATAAGAGATACCGCAGAAAGGTTCTAGTCCAACGAGGGGCATTGATGCACCTCTCTTGGCCAGTATGTCTGCTTCTTCGTTACCCTCAAAGCCTGAATGCCCCGGTATCCATTGTACCATTAGGTGGTTCTGTGCTCCCAGACTAGACAGCACTTGCATACACTCCCACACTAATTTTGACTTGATTTCAGGAGAGGATATGGCTAAGTGCAGCCTGCCTATATGTGTAGATATATATTTTCCTCTTTGTATAGTTTCGAAGGAGGTTTTCGGCGGCGCATCTGGCGATGGCATATACCTCCGCCTGGAATATTGTTGCATATCTCCCTAGGCTTTGATGTATCCTAACCCTGGGAGCGACACCACATATTCCTGCTCCGACCCCCTCCTCGGTTTTAGAGCCATTCGTATACCAGATTAGGGCTCCTTTTTCATGGTTAAGAACCACGGCCTTCCTGTTCGGTATAATGACTCTAAATGGCAGACAGAAGTTATGTTTGGTTAATATTCTGTCTGCCACTATATCCAATATTGGTTCTGATTTAGTTCCATCAGATAGGGAGATGTGATTCTTAGATCTCCAATGCCCGCTTCCATCTGACATGGCTCTGTACATCACCGTTTTCGCCTCCTGCTCAATGGTTTTGCTAAGGGGCGGCAGACACAGTAATGCTTCCATAGCCACCGTCGATGTGGTGCGCATGGCACCAGTTACACTTAGACATGTCAGTCTCTGGACCTTATTCAGCCTGAGGTCGACTGTCTTTTGTGTAGACTTTGCCCACCAAGCCGCTGAGGCATAGGTGACCATGGGTCTCACTACTGATTTGTAGAGCCAGATCATTATGCCTGGTTTGAGCCCCCATGTTGTTCCAGCCAGCCTTCTGCAGTTCCACAGAGCTGCCGTGGCCTTTTGGACAGTTTTTTCAACATGCTGATTCCAGTTTAGCTTATCATCAAGAGTTACTCTGAGATATTTGGCCTCCCTGGATGATGGTACCATTTCCCCGAAGAATGTGGGCACGTTAATGCTCCTCATTTTAGTCTTCCTGGTGAAAGGCACAATTTTTGTCTTGCAGGGGTTCACTGACAGCCTATGCATGGCACACCAGTGTTATACAAATTGCAGAGCTACTTGCAGTTTTTTGGACAGCGAGAGCTCGAATTTTCCCCTGATAGTAATCACAAGGTCATCAGCATAACCTTGCGTTGTTATCCCTCGGTTGTTTAGTTGCACCAGCAGTTCGTCAACCAGTACGGACCATATATGATAGGTGATAGGACACCGCCTTGCGGGCACCCTCTGTCAACGCTTACTGCCAGCGTTTAACCAAAAAACTCTGTCTTAATCCTCCTTCCCGTAAGCATAGCTAGGATCCACATACTACTGGTAGAATCCACGCCATGCTCGACCAAGGCAGGCAAAATCGACTCCGCGGAAGTGTTATCAAATGCACCTTCGATATCCAGGAAATAACAGAGGGCAATTTCCTTGTTGTCGACTGCTTCCGCTATGCCATCTGTTAGGCTTAGTAGAGCTAGTTCCGTGGATTTCCCTTTTTGATAGGCAAATTGCATTGGACTTAGTGAATGCTCTATAGGCGCTCCGTCCCTTATATGCCTTTCCAGGATTTTCTCCATAGTCTTCAGGGCAAAGGAGGTCAGGCTAATGGGACGATATGATTTCGGCTGAGCAATGGGTCTGCCTCCTGCCTTAGGTATATACGTCACCTTTGTCTCCCTCCATGCCCTGGGTATGTAACCCCAGGCAAAACTAGCCCTGAAGATTTTTAGGAAGGAAGGCACAAGTTCGTTCACTCCCTCCTGCAGGAGAGCAGGAATTACGCCATCCTCCCCTGCCGATTTGTAGGGTTTAAATGAGCGAATTGCCCACCTGATCTTACTGGGTGTGAAAATTTTTGCGGCCATCCTCCAGTCTTCTCTTTTGGGTCGAGAGGCTGTCGGCTTCCGCTTCATTTTCAATCACAACAGAACCTGGAAAGTGTGTCTGTGCAAGAAGCGCCAGACTTTCTTTGCCAGTTGTTGGGGGATCCTCTAGAGATGATCCTGTGAATTCTTGCACATTTAGACAGCTCATTTATGCCCTCCGTGAATCTTCGCCAGGATCTTCTTTTGGATCTTCTAAGTTCCCGATTATATTCGGTTAATGCCGTCCGGTATTCATCCCAGTCCGACGTCCGCTTAGCTTTATTAAAGAGCCGGCGGGTTTTTGCCCTTAATTTCGCAATGTGGCTGTTCCACCAGGGGACATTCCTACTTGTCGCCCTTTGCTTTAAGGGACAGCTTCCATGATAAGCTGATATCATTGCCTGTTGAATTCCTTCAACGGCCGTTTCAATATCCTCTCTTGTTTTTATTGATTGTATGCTTTTGTTGAGGCCTATCGATAGGCGCTCTTTGTAGGCAAGCCAATCAGTTCGCCTAGGCCAACGAAAATAAGTTATCCCAGTTGGGCCACTTTCAATGTCAAGCCGAATCTGACGATGATCAGACATTGAGGGCTCATCCGAGACATGCCATTTGACTACCTTGGAGGCCAAGATGTTGGTCCCAAGAGTCAGGTCTAGTACCTCTTGCCGTAAGATGTTAGCAAAGGTGGGCTCATTGCCCTGGTTCAAAACGTGGAGTTTGGTGGTGAAGATATACTCAATAAGACACTCACCTCGTTTATTGACATTGGTGCTTCCCCAAATGGTGTGATGGGCGTTAGCATCGCAACCAATCAGCAGTTCCAAATTTAATCTGCGGCAGTGTTCCACTAGGTCCTGAACGGTCACAGGTGGTATGCACTCATTGTCTCCAGGGAAGTAGGCTGAGGCAATTACTGCTCTCATTTGCCCACCTCCAACTGTAACATCAATGAGTGCCGCTGCAAGGTCTTGCGTGCAGAATTCTGGAATAGGTAGGAAGTTAGTATTTCTATCGAACAAAATGGCGACCCTTGACCTGCAGTTACTCTTGTCAAATACTAACTTACCTGCAGTGGTTAGCCCTTTAATAGTTCCTTTGTGAATCCACGGCTCCTGAATCAGGGCTATATTTAGTTGTTCCACGGTGAACCTCATGCTCAGTACCGCTGTTGCAGCAAAGACATGATGGAGGTTCACCTGAACAAACTTAAGTTCCCTCATTTGGGATTGGGCAGGGTTTTCCCTGGCTTGGACGGATTGCCGCGTCTTACCGCAAGGCCACCGCCTCTTCTAGCACCCGGGCCCTGCCTTTTTGGTGCCGCCTTCCCTGACTGTGTGCTCTTGCTAGTTGAGGGTCCCTTGTTATCTACAACGCCGCCAGACTTCTGTTTGCTGGTCGAAGGTCCTTCAGGACCTCCAACTCCACCTGGCTTCGTTGTCGGGGCTCCCTTTTGTCTTTAGTGGCTGCTAAGCCCCCTTAAGGATGTTCCCCTTTATTTGTGTCTGGGGGATCCTGTAATCCTCCCAGTTCTTGAGACGGCCGCCCTTCCTTTAGGCGAGCGTGTACCCTGGAGAAGTCCAAATAGGGCCTGCCCACTATCCCTTCCAGGGCCTCACAGGACCTTTCATCGATGGAAAGTGTCAAAGTCTGTCCTTTCTCATCGACCTTCCTGTGAAGTACCCTCCATTCTGATGTATGCAGGCCCTTATTTTGGACGGTCAGCCTTTTTAGTATCCTTTCCGGGGCGGTCTTATCCTCTCCCGGAATCCATACTACCCCTATTTTCGGCTTAGGGATTTGCCCCTCCTCCATCAGACTTAACTTGGCCCCTGGCCACGGCGTCAATTTAGGGACAGTACTTTCCAACCACGTGCGGCTTTAAGTGTTAGCACACACCATAGTTAGCCAACCCGGCTTCAAAGAGCAGCCTTGGAATTTAGGTCCAACGCCCTCCGGAGTCCTTTCAATTTCAGAATGGCGTCTTGGACTTTCCTAAGCTGCTCCGTGCTCAGGTACTCCTCACCGCCGATTCCTACTTTGATCCCTTCCAGGGCTCCTTGTAGGTTACGACCCGTGTACAGACCTTCTTTTTTGTCGGCTGCACAGGTGATTCATCCTCGGAGCGGTTCCTTTTAGCACCCGCTATTGCCTTCGAGGATGAGGCTGGTTTCAGGCACTGTTGTAGAGCAACTGAGTACTCTACACTCCGACTCAAGGGACATTAAGTTGTCACCCTGGTCGGCAGTAGCCTGGATTTGGACCGGCTGCTCCTGTACAGACTCCACCCTTGTTCCGGAGCTGCTGTGAGCATCCATTCCGGGGATGGTACTTACTCCTCCTTTTGCTTCATTTTTGTTGTTATTTTTAATTGAATCCATATAAGATCCCACGAGTAGCGGAGAAAAAACAGTTACCCGTGGCAGAGATCCGCATTACCACGGGAAGGCTAAATTGAAACTGGAGGTCGCCTGGTATCCATAGTTCGCATACTAACCACTAAGCTCCCCCTTAGCCACGCAGTCCTCGGCGTATGCTGTTCCACCTTGACTTGGGTGTGTCCATCTTCGTCTCGCATCTCCGCTTTGACCTGTCCGGCATGGCTGCCAGTAGTATACTATCGCCGGCTTAGCTCTCCGCATCCTCGATGCACTCAAGCCCCTTCACCACGACAAGGTGTGGACAATGCGAAGGGGTCCTTAAGCACCAACATATTAACTGTTTTTTTATGAACGCTTCAGAACATGAAGAACATGAGCTGACGAAGTATACAAGCCCAATTTCACCTATCTTAAGGCATTGATAAAAAAGAGTTCAATGTTCTTGCTCTTCTTTTTGTGCAAGGCTTGTAGCTTAGAGGGTTTTGGCTTGAACGAACGAAAGAGTTAGTATCTAGAAATACTTGTACAATTGTGCATGCATATAAGGTGTGCTTCCAGGTTTTCTGGGCTAACGAGTAGCTCTCCCTTTTAGCCGACAGCGCTCCAACATAGGGATAAGCCCAGTAGACTAGAGCTGTAGGCACCGTGGCTTACGTTACCAATGAAGGATCAGTCTGAAGTACTACAGGGGCGACAGTGGCAGCCACGTGCAATCGCATGTGAGCTCCTTTATTGCCAGGTATTCGAAACGTAAACGCCTTTGAGACCTGCCAACGAACAGAAACGTAAGAGCCATGTGAATGGATGCGCTTTGTGATTGGTGTGATGCCCACGCGGTACCATAAACAATAAGTGGACAATATGTGGACTTTGCCAGCGTCATTATTAAACTGACTGATAGGGGAGTCATTCATTCTATTATTTTATGGCAGACAATGATATAAAAATCGTTAATGTAGGCAAAGAATCAACCATGAATGTTATGAAGTTTTGGGGCTATAGTTAATTTAATAAAATCTTGCACTTAGGGTACCCTACATTTAAATAGTTTTTGCAAGGCATAAAAATATCTATCACAAGGTCAAATAACAATCTATGTATATATTCATTAAAGTAGATTTTAACATAGAGTTATATTTATCACCATATCTCAGTGGGTATGGCAGGTGGGCCGCCCTCCCGTACAATTTTTTTCTTAGAGTGAGCCAAGAAATCATCTCTTAAAGAATTAGGATCTGAAACCGGACACCCTATACATAGTGTGAACCCATACAGAAGACAATTTGCTGGTATATTCGATACATTGCCTCAACAAACCACTGAAATTTATGTCATGAGCATTCTAGCAACATATCTGTTTAAATATTCAAAACTACAAAATATATTAGATATTTTTAATAAGTAGCATTAAAGTTTAAACTAAACACAAAGTCTAAGTGAACACATGAGCAGTAAACCGTGAATTTTTCACAAAAGCAGCTGCCCAAATATTTAAAAATACTAGGCAGTAAAGCTTGGTATGCCACTTCAAGTGGTGGCACTGTGGCCTGTATTACCAGTAAAGGATCAGTGTAGTGTCTATACTTGAGAAGTAAGTGCCTCTGCGATCTAGCAACGAAGAGGGACTTAAGAGCTGTGTTCATTCATGTACTGCGTAATTGGGGTGATGTTCACTCTCCGCCATAAAGCAAAGTAGGTGAATCATAGGCTTCGCCAGCGTCGGCATGGAACTCATCGAGTAGTTCACTCCATTGCAGATCCTTGGCCCTGACAGAATGGATAACCTGGTGATACAGAATGACGAACAGATACGGTCAACGAGGTCTATTAGGTTCAGATATCTGCCTTGAACATTAGCCGATGTCAGTAAAGCCTGAAATGCAATGAATACGACACGACTTTGTCGTCGACTTTTGTCGTCGTAATTTGTCGGGAACCAAATTCAATGAGAACGACGATGTCGTTGTCATTTTTCAACAGCTGAGGAAAGGTGCAGTAAGGAAATATGTCCAGGCGGAAATTAATTTCAGTATTAAAAGTGAGTGTAATTGCTTTTAAAGCGTTGCAAAAATTGAATAAATTAAAAAAACACAAAAGCGAAGGTGGTGGGTGCGTGAAATTAATAAACAAAGAAAAAAATATGGATTTTATGAGACTGCCTTTAGAAATTTAAAAGAGCACGACAGTGAAATATTTTTTAAGGCTACGCAAATGAGTCCAACTACTTTTGATTACCTCCTCAAATTAATAGAAGGGAAGTTGGAAAAGAATTCCATCAGGAAGCCAATTTCTCCGGAATGTAGACTAGCATTAACAATTATGTAAAGTGTATTTATACGTGAAAATTTGGAAAATAAACAACTTTATAATAGGTACCTTGCTCATGGAGGTCCTAGGAGAATGTATGCGCTAAAGTTCCGTATGGATGTTTCTACGGTAGGACGCATTATTTTAGAAACTTGTGAGGCTATTTGGGATGAGCTTTGGCAAGTATATGTATCCATTGCTACGCTATCAGAATGGTATAGTATAGCAGGGGCATTTGAAACGCATTGGAATCTGCCCCACTGTCTAGGCGCTATAGATGGAAAACATATATCGATTGTTTGTCCCAAAGGTGGAGGATCCCAATTTTATATTTATAAAGATCGTCATAGTGTTGTGTTGATGGGTGTATGCGACGCCAACTATACCTTTGTTGCTGTTCATTCGGAAAACTACTCATGGAAGGAAAACTGCAATTACCTGTGGAGGAAGAGCTACCGAATTCAAATATAAGATTCCCTTACTTTTTCGTTGGGGACGCGGCTTTTCCCCAAAAAACTAAACTAAAAACTAAATGAGACCATATCCAGGTATTATTTTTTCCTTTAAGAAGCAGCATGTAATAATAACTCTAATATAGGAAAGAATTTATCACCTAAAAACAAAATTACAACAAGAGGATCTCGGTATTATGGCTGCCAGATGCCGTGTTCTAAGGAATGATATTCACTGTGCACCCGCCAACGTAGATAAGATTATAAAAGCGATTGTACTTTTACATAATTTTTTTTTAAAAAAAAGACTTGACATATTGTCCTGACGGCTTCGCGGATGGCTTCGACGGAAACGTGATAGTATCTGGCTTACGGAGGTTGGAAAATACAACCTTAGAGAATCTCCACCCGCTTTCAGCGAATAATGCATCAAGAGAAGCATTCGGTCTTCGTGATAAATTATGTAAATACCTTTTTGAAAATCAATAAAAATTATAGTTATAAAAATATTTATATGTGTTCTTTATTTGACTATTTATATATATATTGAAAATACATAATTTTATTGATATAAAAACAGTTTTTTGTTTGTTATTCATACATAGGTCTTTTAAATTTTATTAATTCCTACTAGAACAACATTGGGAAAAGTATTCTTTAACATGAAGATTTCAATTATATGTAGTAATAAAATTCATATTTACAGGAATTTAAGAACGCAACAAAAACAAATACTAGTATTAAAATGTGATAACTAAGATATGTGAAGGTAAGGAAATGAATAAGAATTTCCAAACATAGTTGCAACCATATCAAATAGGTACTTACTACTAAAATCTCAAAAGTAAAATAAAGTGTTCATAAATAATATAACTAAAATAAATTTCGAAAATAAACAATAACAGTAGTTATAATAAAAATAACAGGTTCATGTCAGGCGCTTATGTACAGTATAACAAGAATTGAAAACAGGAAGTATATATATATATAACGAAAGTAGTGTAATATAACTTAAACATTTTCAACATGAAATAGAAAATATTCTATACTTATAAAAGATTTTTTTTCAACTTTATCAACTATTTCAGGATTATAAACTTAATTCTAACATCACTTTGATTTGTACTTCTGTGTTTCCTCATTTAAGAAGTTTAGCATATTTGTTTGAAATCCAATAAACTGGATGGGCGATAAATTTAACTTTTTTATTGTTTTTGCCATCGTGGAAAAAAATAAATCTACTTCGTTTTCTTCATCAGTCTTTTTAACTTCTTCTAATAAATTTTCTAAAAAATTTGAAAAATCTTCAGTGCTCTCACTGCCTTTCTTGCGGGAATTTCTTCGAATTGACGTGCTGCCGCTTTCCACAGACGGTGTACACGAGCGTGGACTAGGCACTAAAATTTGGGTGTTTCGAGACCTATGCGAATTACCTGCTCCTGCTCAACCTGTGTAGTAATACCACTAAATGCGCTTGTGTCCATAGATGCAGAACAATTAGCGTCGTCATAATTATTGAAAGTATTGGAATTAATTTCTGCTATTTCGAATATACCATCGACGCTAATCTCCTCAGTTATAACTGATGAAAGCATTGTATTTCAGGCTTAAAGCCCTAAATACAATGAATACGACACGACATTATCGTCGACAAAATAAATTTTGAGTACATGTAACGACATTAGGTTATAGCAATTGCGACGACACGACAAAGTCAAAAACCAAATTTTGTCGTTGTCGCATGCGACATTTGAGTTTGACATTTGTCTGAGACAAAGAAGTAGCTGTTGGGTTAAATACTGAAACAACTTTTAATTAACTATTAGCTTTATTCACGGTTAAAGGAAGTACAATGTATGTCCGCGCTCGCCAAGAGGTTTTGAGCAACTTAACTTAACTTTGAAAACAGAAGTTGAATGAAGTTGTAAAATATGCTGACTCAATTTCACGTTGCTGCTGGGAAAAGTGTTTTGATTGCAATTATTGATGTGTTCTGCATAAGCAGATTTTGAGTTCATTAACTTTATAACTGATTAATTTACAATTTCTAAAGGTGACTGACAT
>QYTT01091530.1:0-13089 GCA_006980735.1 Dasypogon diadema
ACGTTCGAGTCTCTTCATGAGCGTTGAGTCGTCTCGCCTTGTTTTTATCGGACATCTTTGTAGATGCAGGGCCGCGGCCGTTGTCTATGGACTTATGGCGCTTCTTGAGAGCCAGGTTACCCTGTAGGTGTTGGTTTGCTACGCAGAGATTAGTTAAAGTTGCAGATGTTGGAGTACTTTGTAGATCGGGATTACTTTGTAAAAGTTAATTCGCTTCGTAGATATCGGGTTCCTTTGTAGACATTGGGTAGTTGTATATCATTTGAGTTCTTTCGTCAATTCAATTGCGAATCACTTCGAAAAGTTAGATTGACTTATCAATATAATCGTTTGCATTGCTTTATTGATATCAAGTTGCTTCATAGACCTTATGCCACTCTGTAGGCGTCCCATCATTTCGCAAAGGTTGAGTCGTTCCTTAGCGTATAAATCGTAGCTTACCGTGTATTCTATGTTGTATTTCTATCAAAAGTAGGAAAGACAACGTGACCAACCCAGGTACCCTTGGGCATCGCGCCGGTCTGTATAAACATCGCATTACTTTGTAGACTCAAAATTAGCTCTCAGTTAAACGTTCGGTACAAAAGCCACATATTGGCGATTGTTAATTAGGTGGAATCGAATATTTAATTCAAATAGTAAATTTTTATGTTGTCTATCAGGGAAATTTGACAAATGCTTACATGAGTAGTCTGAAAGTTGTTTCTCCCTAAACTTCTTTTAAGTAATGGCATCACAATTATTTTTGTACTTTTGTTTGTAGATTCTCACGAAATGAATATCGGACCGACCACTCCTTCTTCACGCAACATGGGTTTTTCCTCATTTCTCAAATTATATGTCTTTGATCGTAAAGGCTCCTCAATACTTTGCAGCAGTAAAGCACCACAAGATTCCATTATTATTTCCACCGGAAGGCATTATAAGGATGCAGGCTGAGGCTCTTGTAGCCCTCAACATTTCCCCATACAATGCATAGTCCTTGTCATATAGCATACTGCAGCTGATGGTGGTGTTGTCATGTACCTAGTCATCGTTGTCGTCAGTTGTCAGATTTAATTGCTATTGAATTTTAAAACAAAGCCATCCGGGGGAACAGAACAGAAGTCATCGCCATCCACAACGTAGTGCCGTTGTTGTTGGTGTTGTTGTTGCTGTTGTCATCACCATCATCATCATCATCGTCATCGTCACAATCATCACCTCTTCTTGAGAAAGAACCAAAAGCCCAGTAGATGGATGTAGGGAGTTATCTGAAAGTCTCCAATTCGACTGAGTGTTTGGTTTGCTTGTTTGGTTAGTTGGAAATGGTCGACTTCCCTTTCTAGATATCTCCTTCCAAATCCCGTCATTATCCTGGTTGAGACCATTCCCCTCCATTGCTGCCGCTGCCGCTACCTCCTCCATGCACAAGTACCAACGATCTGGTCGCTTTGTTTTTGTTGTGTTTTTTTTTCGAGTTCAATTCCACATATCACGTAATAATCCACAGAGGTATGTAGGTGGGTGGTGGATAGCAGCTTCTATACATTTTATATCTTAATAAAAAGAAGGCAAGAAGAAGACAAAGTTTATAACAACACAAAAACACTTCTGAAGATATAAAGCTGGAGAGCAGCAACAGAAACACAACGTTCAGCGATGGCGATGAGGACATGTGGGGTGTGGAGTGTTCCTCCGAGAACGGATGAAGGAGCTTCCAAAGTGTCCCACTCGTACTCATCATCACTAGAATAGGGCCCTGTTGTCGCCCTCCATTCATCTTTGGCTAACACAGAGGAGTCTCTCAACTCTGGGCATATGCACAGCAGAAACGGAAAAATCCAAGAAAATGGGAAAAGTACTGTGGCAACAGCAGGAGGTGAGTGAAAAAAATAAGAAAAACCGAGAAAAATGTGAAATGGAAATAAAATAATAAACGACCGCTTCGACACGTACTGCGGCCTCTTCTGATTAAGAATCCTCAATGAGACACCAGTCAGGATGCAGTTTCCTTGCCTGAAACATGTACTCTCCCTTTAATTGTTTAAGTTTTTTCCCTTTTCCATTGTCTGGGGCTTTGATTTCATTTCCTCTCTGTGCTTTTAACTGAAGTACAACTTCTGTGACAATGTCCCAATTGTCCTAAACTCATAAACATCACAAGGTAATTGGCAAGAGACGTCATGCAAATTGTGTGAATGAAATCGCGACACACTCTCGCCTCTGAATGAAGTTTGAAATGTTAATCACTTAATAACTCGCAACGCTGGGTATGCCATGCCGCCCGACCGCTTATTGAACGCGGTTTATATTATGTAGATACGCGACTCGAACCTGCAATCAGGTATCTGAGGAGTATTTTTCGACCTGTGTGTGCATAGCGCATAGGTGAAAAGAATGTCATTGAAAGGGGCGCAATCATTGCACTCTAAACGGCATCAGTCAATTCAACAATAAAAGTTGAGTTCGGGATAAAAAAAATAACTTTTTTTTTGTATCATTCATCTTTCGTTACGACGTTACGACACTCGATTTGCACGAGGAGATAGTCATTTTTCGCTCATTTTAGCATAAATCGCTTCGATCAATGAAATTTCAATTCAAATTGAATTGAAAGTGTGGGCAGAGGTGATGGTGATGCTGTGGAGGTGGCGGTATACTTTGTTTAATGGGACCTCTCGTATCTTTTTTTTGTATCTTTTTTTAGTAGATAGCTGTTGAGTTGGGATTCTATGAAAATTTTTAATTAATTCCTTGTGGATTTATACAGGCACTCGTTGTCTCGTTAATTGATATCAAACGGGACGTGCCAAATTGTGAAAAATTGCAGGTAGAGTGAGTGGTTATGATTTGCATCAAGCAATTGTTAATTAGGAGAAATCTTGAGGTTGTATTAGTCGAGGTTTAATTGCACTCATAGTGTTTGTTTGATGTCTCAATTTCTTTGCTTTGGTTTTGGATACAAATGGCCGGTTGGAATTTATACCTAATTGTTTGGGATATTTATATTGTGATTTTATTTCTTCTATGAGATATCGGATGGATTGGGCGCCTTTAAATTAAATTTTTAAGCTTCAGTTTAAGTTTATGGATGCTGTGGTCTTTTATTTTTATGGGTGCTTCTAATCTCGCAGCTTATTTGATCGAGTGGAACTGGCTTCCTTCCTAGGCGATAGCGCGTTTTCCACACGGCAATATACATATATGTCTTCGATTAGGTATGTACAATTTTCGGGGAAATAAATTAGTTTGCTTAACTAAATCATCCATCTATAAATTTAAAAGCAGCGGACCAAAAATGCACCCTTATGGCACACCAAATTACAGGCGCTCACCTATTTAAGAAAAGCGTTCTCAACCGTAAAACAGTACTTTCAGTTTCCAGCCATAAAAGACTGCTTTTTTGAATTACTTTTGAAAATCATAATTTTAGTGGTTCAAGGCGCACCCATTGAATCGAATACCTTGAAGAAATCGAATGAGATCAGTATTTTAAGCAGATCAGAATCAGCTACTGTCCCACAGCTATGTTTTGTCTCTTTGCAGTATTTAGCATAGTAAATACGTGACGAGAAATTAATTTGGGATACATAAGGAACAAGTATTCAGGATAATGCGTTTCTAAAAAGGGGCCAAATTCAACTTTTCAGGCCACTAAAAATCCTCAAATTCAAAAAACTTGACCAAGCTTTAAATTTCTCTTGATTCTAGTCCTGTAATTTGACGAATGAAGTCACATGAATCATTCCCCGACCTTCACTTCACTCCAGTTAATTAAATTTTAGGTAAATTATGTCCGCAGGTGGTTTTCAGCCTATATAATTCGAAGAAGGCAGAAATTTACGCTTTGATGTTAGTAAGGTCGAAGTTAAAAGTGAATTCCGTCAAGTGTCTTCACTTTGGACAGATGACTGAGTGAGGCCAATATCTATTTCACAAAATAACTTTTTTTTGGGGTTGTGGGCCCTTTTGCGAGGGAAAATTTTAATTTTGGGATTTGATTTCTGGGTACGTATGTTAAGGGCCTTCCTGCATGCTAATTTCCAGCTCTTAAGTACCACCGGAATGGCCTAGAGGTTTTGATGATTGATTAGCATGTGACAAAACGAAGTAGTTTTGATCTTAATATCTGCGTTCAGAAAAATGAAGTAAGATACTGACATTGTTCCGTAGTTTTGATATATGTTGTATGTTTCCAAGTCTCGCATTTGTAGGGGAGATTGACACCTTATCGAGGATTTTAAGCTCCATTTCGTGAGTTTGATAAATGGAAAAGTTCGAATATTTTGTTGTTCTTGACCAGACTTCTGAATTGATATGCATTCTGTGTTTCAATTAGGAACACTGCCGTCATTGTAGCACAGCATTTTTGTTAAGCATACTGTGGTGTACGTTTGCGGTCTTTATATTAATAAAATCGATTTTGATGAATATAGGTATATACTAAAATATAGGCTTTGGAAGAGCTCATATTTATCATATGCAATGAGCAAAATCCTTCTCAACTATACGCCTTCTCTCGTATTCTTAGTATTTTTTCGGATGACCATTTTTAGATATATCACTCAAGTATTTGTAAAAACTTAAAGATTTAGTCATAAGTACTAGACATATTCCATCTTACGTGCCTTTTTGGGATGTACTGAAGAGATATCGTAACAAAGATGTCATTTTTCTATAGTATAATACGCCTGGAGCAGCTTACAAATTATGTTCTACACTCCCATAGAGAAAACTCTGATTAGCTCCACTTACCTACCCCCACACTCTTTCTGCATCAACAGGTTAATCGGTGATTAAATCACTTTGTAACAAATCAAAACACACACTCGAGGTGAATTTAGGTTAAATGCTACTTAGTCGAGTCAAACATTAAACAAATATACGAACATACGCACAGGGTGTAGAGGACGGCAGGAGCTATATGTATTACACATGCAAGAGACATCATCAAAATAGGCAGGCAAGCCAGGCACAGACAGGAAGGCAGGAAAGTTTTCGCCTACTTCTAATAGCATCATCATCCAGTGCACCCAGCCCTTTCCGGAACTACATCACTTCTATCCGAACAGGATGTTCAGTGAGTGCAAAAACGCACATGCGTTCTATCCTATATCCTACGTTGGAATGTACAGCAGTGAACCCTGTAGAATGTGTTAAAGTGCACAAAGAGCAACAAGAACTGCGGTCAATTTAACCCTTGCAGTAAAGCGGGTTTTTGGTCTGAATGGCAAAGTGATAACAGTGGCGAGAACTTAACACACCTCTGCACAGTGCAGAGTCCACCGGGAACAGTATCTTGCTGATGGATATTTTGCCCCATATACACAAGAGCAGCTTAACCGGAGGCATTTATACCCTCGTCCTGCCTGCAATTCCGCACCAAAGTCAAATTCGTGTGCACACGTACAAATTGCTACACGTTCAACACTTTTTTTCCCATCTAGTTCCTACCACCGGCAATCACACCCACACACGGGGGTAGGGGGTGTGTTTGGATTCAATTAAGTGGAAAATCACTTGCAATTGTGAAAAAGTTCCACAATCAGCCGGCCGCCCGTTGGATAGGAATCGACAGCATAAAAAAAATGATGGGAAAACCTCTATTAGGAGGATGCGGTGCTGGTGAAATGCGTGCAAGGGTCAGGACCACCGCCAACTCACTCCGGTGAAAGGCGAGAAGATAGGATTGTTTATGCCAGTTCACAGCATGCATTTATATGTGGGAGCGGGGGTGGTTAACTGTTGCAGGAGGCAATTACATGTACGTGACAGGTGGCGGTACGATGGTGTCAACAACCATTCTATAACCCTTCTACCGCCTGGTGGATGACATATCGCCTATGTTTTGCCAAAATCGCATTTAACCTCCCTCGGTGGCTGTTGGCCTGTGGACCAAGAATCCGGTGGCATAAGGCACAAGGTCGCTGACTCTGACATTGGCACTAGATCCCAACAACAGCAACAGTGATGATCCGGATTCCAGGATTGTGGAGCAACGCGTATCGGATTCATTCATTTTTGGCATGCATTCCACGGAGCGTTGCGGTGGGTCACTGTATTTTTGGAGATGAGGTGGGTGGTGTGGATCAGGGTTTGGGGTCATGCCGGCAGCAGCAGCAGATTGCTCTATCCCTGCAGATTGCTGAATTGACAAACTGTGTGTGTGCATACAAAATGGAAATTCAATCAAACTCATCCGAAATCTGATAGCGGCAGGGATGATGGACAACGGCACAGGGAAAACGTAATGAGGGTATGTCCAAAGCTGCAGCTAGCCGGAGAGGGGAAAAATGTTTCAGGTGTCAAACATGCCTTGTGGTATGTTTGCGTGTTGTGCTAATTTTTTTTTTGTCATTTTGGTTATTCATGAACTTATGTTGGCATGGCGAGATGATGTCACTTTTCATTATCTTGCGCGTTTCGGTCGCGATTGCACTCTTGCATGCACAATTTTCTGCCGCTTGCCTAAGGTATGTTCACATCCAACGGCCGGTTTAGCAGTCAGCAACTGCGGCGTCATTTTGCGCTATTCCACGGCTACCTGTCTTCAACTGGTAACCTGTTCAGGTGTGTGAAGTTGTAGGCAACAAAGTCTCTTTTCGGCAGCTGATTACTTGTAAAATCGTTCGGTGGAAATCACTTTCGTGTGTTCGTTGTGCAAAATTCAACCATGCCAGCGGTTAACAGGTGATTTTGAAGGTTGACGATGATGCGGTAGATGTGGGCATAGTGAATTAATCATTACCTGATTAAAGTTTTTTTGCGGCTTTCGGTGGATTTGGTTTTTGGCGGATTTTGGTAGCACAAAGTTGAAGGTTAATTGAATTTTGTATGCCACAAATGTCAATAGAATGCTCCTCTGCGGAAAAGGCTAATCGATTGCTGGGTGTGGGGAATTTCACGTGTTTTAAATTTAGTTAATTTCCCTGAACGTGTTAAATTTTTAATTGAGTGGGTGTACATTTGCTCACTCCCTTTGGACATTTTTTTCACTTTTGTTTTGATACTGTATAAAATGCGTTCTCGTTACGCTTCAGCAAGGTTTAAGCTCCTGTGGCGTTTTTTAATAAAATTTTATTGCGGGGCTGTATCATCAACAGATATGTGCAATTCAAAATCTTACTTAATTACATGATCTCATGCATTTCTAATTACTTCGCACCAAGGAAATATAGTAAGAACCTCAACAAAGAAGGAAAAAACTCAACTGTACGCCACTGCATTCAAATTTGTAATTCTAATTTTAGAAGAGGAATCCGAAGAACCTATCCCTTGCACTTTGTGTGCACTTAATAAATATCTCTCAAATATTTCCCTCCCTTTCCAATTTAATTAAACGCCTCAAAGCGCAAACAACTTCAGTTCATATCTACAAAGTTGCCTGAAACATAATCATATCACACTGATGGATCCATCTCTATCTCTACATATGCTTCGATGGAAAGACATTTTGACACATATATCAGGGTATGCGGGAACAGAAGGAGTAGAAGGGGTGCCGAGGAGGCTCCTTTTATTTACATCCACATCCACACGACTAGAGATATAACTTAAAAAGTGATTACAGATTTTCAAAAGTTCGCATAGCCTCAAAAGAACATCATTTATGACACTTTTGACAGATTGGCATGGCCGTGATTAATTTTCATCTCCTAGACGACTATTAGTGAAATTTTCATCCTCTTCTGCTTAGCAATGCGAACATGGTATACGAGAGTATGTAGAAATCGGTTTTCTGTCATTGTTCATGTATTTTATTTACATCAATTTGTGTGAATTTTACGCGCCATTTGGCATGTTCATTCTCGTTTCGTATACGTCATTCTGTGCATATATCTTCCCCGGTCGAAGATTGAACAACGGTTTTATACCATCGCACAGATGACATTCAAGTTTAACTCCTTCTCTACTTTGTTTAGATCTACTAGATGGAGTGACATGAGGAAGTCGGGACATTCCCTTGCTATAGAGAAATCTATAAGGAAATTGATTACAACACAAAGTGAACATCTTGCCCTCCCCCTCTTCTCTCTCCCCCACCATATCAACCCCTTGACACTTTTCAAATTTGACAGAACAAATTGATGCGACATCTCGTATTCGATTTGATCAATTACTTTGACAGGACGGGACGAATTTTTGTTGTTGCTGTTAGGGTTGTCAGCATTTTTCGTTGTAGGACCCTGTTAATGGATGATACACAGATTGATGCTGTTGCTTTTGGTATGAAACCCTTCTTAAGAGGTTGGATACGATAGTATTGAAGTTGATTATGCCTAGAAGGTGAGGAATTGGGTGGCTGTTAAGAAATGAAACTTGTTCTGAATGTGATGCTTGATGGGGGGTAATGGGCTTGTCTATTGGAATTTTCTGATGAGAAATGTGTAATTAATTAAATTAATTCGCTTCGGCTGGATACTTTACGGCAATTATGTAAGTATTGGAATATGAATACCGTCAACGAGGACTCTTACTAAATTTAGACGTGTGATTTCCTTGTGGATTTCTTGTGGGGGAATTCAAAAAGTGCTACAGAGGTACATTTGGAAGTTTTTTTGTTGAAATTGAAGCGGTTGTGGAGAAAGCATATTCCGCATATTCTAGATTGTGGTATTCAAAAATTAATGGTTACGGTAAAACTGGAAATTAGTTGATAAATGCGTAAAAACTTATTTTTTTGGTTTTCAATTCCAAGGAAAAATTAGGCAAAACCATGGTTAGGAGGGGAGGGGGGTCAATTTTTCAGAGCAGAATGTGTCTTAGAGTTCTAGATAACCCTCTCAATATCAAGGTAATTTAAAGCGTATTCATGCAAGCCATGATAAAACTTTTTAATTTACTAAGCTTACCAAAAATGAATGCCTCAATTTGATGATACTGGTTTTTGGTGAGAATTATTTAAAAAAAAATCATGGTAAATTGATATTCTGTACGTCATATGAAAGACCTCGAGATAAAGTAAATATGCGAGAAGTTAGCTACAGGCAAATGAAAGAAAATCCGACTCAAAGGACCAAGAAAAGTAATAGAAATGAAAAATATTTTTAAATTATGAACCCAAACTTTGTCTAGCCACATTCTGGACATAAGGTTGACTTGTGTGTGGAAAGCATGTATATTTGTTTCCATCAGTAATTGATACAGAAAAGGCTATAGTTCTAAAAGGTGATCAAAAACGAGAAGAAATGTCACACTATTCAAACTAAATGCTACTGTATGTCTCCAGTATTTAATAGAGACTAATTTTGGTAAAAAATAGTAATATACTACTCATTGTAATAAATTTTGGCACCGCAGAAGGTGTAAACGATCATTAAGAAAATTAATTCATAGTCCCAGGTAAACTCCAAATTGATCAAGCATATAATTCATTACATCCAAACTTTTATCTCCGATTCGAATCACAGGAATTTAATAGCTTTTTAACAAACAGTGCTAAAAATGTCACCGCATGGTAGACTTCCTGACAGCATCCAAACACATCAGCACATCCGCTTTGTTTTCTATTCCCTTTCAATATTGATTCAAACCAATTTTATTGAAACAGTAAAAAAATCGAAATTATCCCAAATCTGTCGACAATTATATAAATATCAAAAGCAATAGCATCCGCTTTCCCCTTATTAGAACTAGATAAAAATCTTCCGTGACCAAACATCCGACACCCACCGCACAAAATTCCCAATGTCAAAAATGAATTGGGAATAAAAAACGTTTGACGATCAAAAAGCTAATTAGTGAGATAATAAGATATAAACCACCTGAGCTATGCATCTAATTCCGTAACAACAACAGAAAACCAAACACTCGCGTGCAAGGAAGTACAAAATCGTCCAGACAAACAGTGGAATCCGATCATATACCAATTTCCGTCCCGGTGACGTAGAACATAGACACCAGTCTATAGGAACAGGACAGAAAAAAAAGCCACAAAAGTATTAAAAAATGTATAAATCATCCGCCATTAATCCTCTAATTTAAATCCGTGAAACGATCTCCGAAAATGCTCAACTCACGATCATCGAAAAATGAGATCAACGATCATCGAGTATCTTCGCAACCGGCGTACGTACAATACAGCGATAGTGTGGTGAGAAATCGGACGTTGTTACACAACACAGTGAGAGAGTGATTAACAGCTATACATATCGAAGGTAACGGCGATAGATACAAGATACTAACGTGTGCTAAAGCCAGCCGGATGGAACAATGGCAGCCGGCAACGACCCAGAGTGATCACCATCCATTGATACCTAGATACCTAGAGTGTGACTGAAAATATCACGAACAGATTCAGATTCGATGATCGACAGGCACCGGTGTGTGATTCTTCCGCTGATGAATACCGCGCGACCGCACACCGAAATTCGTCCAATGACCCAACAATAGATACAGTCGATAAGTGCTATTATAAAATTTTCTAGTACTTGTCATTGCGGAAAGTTAACAATAGAAAAACTGCAGTAATTTACGTGAAAGTTGCTGGGTGCACAGCCCGCTGACAGGGAGATGGAAAACGACAGGGCAGCCGATCGTAATTAGTTTTGACATGCGAATTAATTTGTATTTTGTTGCCAACTCTGTGCTCACTGCTCAATTTGATGAGCTGTTATTTCTGTAAAGACGGATACATTGTATCGGTCTGGGCCAATTGACAAATTAACAAACAAAGGCCTTGTGGTGGACCCCTACAGCCATTGGTCTGTCCCGTCCAAACAAGAGGGTTCCCTCAATCATGTCAGCTCCTTCAAACGGTGGGCATATATGCGAATTTTTGTTGATTTTTCATTATTACTACCAACTTCAGGGCTGTTCTGTGCACCGACCTGAAGTTGGTCACTTGCCCTTAAGCGTACACGCATTTCATTGTAAAATTTCGTCTAGAGGAAAAGTACCAGCGTTTTAAGGGTTTACACTGGCTGAATACGTCTGAGATTGCGTTCGTCCGAACAAAAGATGCCATTTAATATTCAAATGGGTCCGTGATTGAATCTTAGATTTGACGGAGTATTTTTCGTGGGTGTATTATTGCTCCATGTCTGTACGCTTGCAGTTGTGAATGTGACCAAATGAAAAAGGAGGAAACGTTTTATTTATTGAATAATTTTTTTCCCGAACCGTCGCATTGTATTAACAGCTATTCAATAGCTTCTGGTCTTAAGCTTTTGTTATTCATATCATAATATGAGAGGAGGTTGACGGTGGTGAAACAGGGATTGGGGGAGAAATCGAAACGATAAAGAGCGTCTTTCGATCCATTTGGCGATTTGTGATGATTGAATGAATGATTGATGAAGGGAGCACTACTACGCCCGGAGGAAAAAATTCAATGCAGTTCGAGACTTTGAGCTCGATTTATTATGAGATTTCTTTTGCCTTCAGAGATTAGAGAACGGAAATTGGTTATTTTGTCATTTATGGCGTGGATTTGTTTGATTTAATTCAGTTCTTTAGATGTAAATTATTGAATATGGATACTGAGGATAGCTCGAACTATTTTGAGGGATAAGTAGTCTATCTTTCGGCTTTATTCTAGGCTTTTGTGGGTAAGATGCCATCCATAATACAATTCTAGTTTAATGTATATCAACATTATAATTTTCTTTTGCGTGTATAATTATTCTGCATATGTAGTGATATTCCAATTTTCCTAGCTGATATATTCAAGCCACGCCAATTTTGAAACGCTCTGATTCAGATGACCTGATTCAGCTACTATGGGGCCTACTTTCATAATATAAATTGGACCTTTTTGCTGCCCCTCTCCAAGGCAATATTTTCTACAAAAGTTATGGATACAGTGTTTTTATGATCGGACTCTACACCTTAAGAAATGTACAGCATCATGAAAATCAAGGACTGAGCTAAGCAACCTGTTCACGGAGAAAGGTGCATTATATATATATCAAGCATGAATTAGCCAAAACCACAATATGTCTGATCCTGCATACCATTAGGGACAGTAGGATTGGTTTTGTATTATAGGCCTCACTTTTATTTTCGTGAAATAGGGATTGTCTTCTGCAAATTTCCTTTTGTAAAGAAATCTAGTTTTCCAAGTTGAATTTTCGCATGTGCTCTGTACCTGTTCCACCTTGTGGAACTACATATGTAGTTCTAAATAACTGACAGAAGAGTATCAAAGATACTCAGAGGTTTCTTGGAATGTTAAACTATTTCCACACGGAAATCCTCAAGAGTCGTAACAGATGGCCGCAACGTTGGGGAAGTCATTTTTCACTCCACTTTTTTGAACCATCTAATACAAACTGATGGCACTGAATAGGCTTCAAAAATTTCCTGCGTGGTAATAGAACTAAAAAGGTGTATACAATTTAAAATAATAGTAATACTCATTAGCTAAATAGACTCATTATGGATCATAGCCACAGACGAGCAATTCTACTATTTCTACACGCCCGCTAATACAACTCGAATCAAGGCCTTCATATTGAGGACCTCTAGTTGTATTATAACTTTCTTTATCTGTTTTCATATTAAAAATGCTACAAAAAATCCCGGAACAATATTTGCAAGATCGATTCGAGGTCATTAAAGTACTCAAAAGTGACTTACAGTCTTCGATAGCCTACAAGAAGAATGTCATTGGCTGACATATCCAGGCGAAGTCTAGTTTTGCAAGTTATTAAGACGGCCGAATGCTCTCGAGTCTAAATAGTGTTGAATCGAAAACCATGTTAATAAGAACGGTGAAAATAATCTACAGCAACATCAATCCATCCATAGGCTGGTTACCTATCTTAGAAAAGACTATTCAAGAATGCATCATATTTAAATTAACAGAGTCTGAAGCAAAACACTCTGTACTTCCTATACAATCTCTGCGAAGAATTTCTTCCTGCTAGCACTCCACCTACACCTCTTTCATTTCCTTTAACAATTAGCTCAGTCAAGTGGTAAATTTAAATTCAAATACTGTTCCTATAAATCCCCCGCCCCCCCACAGAAGCCATACACCGTACAAAGACTACCCTCAACCCTTAGCTAAAAATCGAACTCATCTTCTATGTCACATCATCGCGCATATATATACATTCATAAAACTTTCTAGTACGCCTACATGCATAATTTATAAATAAATAA
>QYTT01091531.1:21312-37860 GCA_006980735.1 Dasypogon diadema
ATTTTTTCACTAAAAAACACGTAAACAAAAATCACGCTTAACGTTCCCGAAAAATGACTTTTTGCAGTTGAGTCAAAATATTTCGGTGATTTGGAGCGATAAAATTATGAATAAGCCCGTAAAATAATCACAAAAGAATGAACTATTAAGCACTATGGGTCACTTATTTTAAAAAAAACTTAAACCTATCTTGCCAATAGAATCTTCTGGATGTTTGAAAACAGTGCAAAAAAGTATGTTTACTCATTCGCGTGCTGCAGCCAAATTAAATGTTGTTTCAACATAGTAACTGTTAAACAGTGTTGCCAACATCCCAAAGCTACAATATAAGCTTTCAAACGGGCAGCTATGTCGTATAGTGTGTGCGCAATTTAAATTTGAAAACGAAAAAAAAGTTTCGGCGCTTAACACCCCGCCGGCGCTTATCACCCCATTTTACGGTACATTTCGCCAGAAAGCAATTTTACTATTTATTTCACTTTTCAAATAAATATCAGTTGTATTTCCTTGAAACCAATTATTATAAGAAAGAGCCGAGTTTATATGCTGCTGTGATTTCGCGTGGCCAATTATATTTTGTGTAAAATTGCTTCTAACGGAAACACCATTAACCCATGCAAAGGAATACGATTTACTTTGACGATCTGCTAACAACCAACAAAAGTGGCAATATGCTTTGTTTAAAATATTGGAATAACATAGCCATGGCCTTACAATTTTTACACCAGCCTTATTTAAACAGGAGTAATGAAACTTTGAAAAACATCGCTTTATTCCTGATGGATCATTTGGAAACGGTCCTTGAGGTTGAAATGGTCTCAATTTGAAAACTATTTTTCTTTCATATTCTGTAAGGCTGTCACCAAAATTTTCTCTATCTGAAGAAGATATATTATTAGATTCTTCACATTTCTCAAAATCTTATTATTATTTATTATTTTTTTAGATTTTAAACAGTTTTCTTACACTAATTGTTGAAGAGATATTAATTTTTTAGTGGAGCGGACCGTGCCGCAGCTTGAGTCGCTCATGAACAAATAGATATATCTCAGGGACAAATTAGATAATTTACATTATCTTTTCCAATTTGAAGCTAACATCTACACCAGAATCCAGAAAAGGTTAATGCAATCATTTATCTCCTTTTTTCTTCGCGTTATAAAATTAAACATATTTAATTTTAATTTTGATGCATGTTTTTCGACGAATTTACGATTTTTTTTTTTTTATAAAACGATTCCAACTCAGTGTAAATTTCGGGGGTTTTCAAACGTATAACGTCTTACGATTTTTTACTTACGCATGTTGGTATCATTGCTAGAACTGCTATAGCGGTAGCTACGCCCCTGTGCTTAAGTCTCTCTACGTTGCCAACTTACAGAGGCGCTTGAGTCTCAAAGCCATACACCAAAGGAGCTCAAATTCAACTGTACGTGGTCGCCGCGGGCGTCTGTGCAGAATGGCAGACTGACCTTTTACTAGTAGTGCAGGTGCAGGCCGCGGTGAGTCTTTCGTTCGACCAGCAAATTTAGAGTGCTGCATGACCCTTCAGGGTGTCCTGTGGGACTCTATTCTTAGTTCAAAATTGTTCGTTCTTTTAGGCTTTTTTCACTTTTGGTAATTCTGAAAAAAAACTGAAAATTCTCGGCATGGGAAATTCTTCGTTCCTTACGAAACTTCTGATTTTGTCTGTAATTTGTGCTAATAGCTTTCATGTTGCAGTTATTTCGGGAATATGAGTCTATGATATAATTCCTCTTAATAATTTGAAATTTCGACAGGTTTAATTGGCGTACTGGTCAAATATTATTCAAATATATCTCAAGTAATCGAATTTTACGGTTTTCCGTGACATTGAAAACTGTTTTAAAAGACTTCGATACAATTCTCATGCGCTTAATACCATTAAAACGAGATATTGATCCGCTCCTGACTTTCAGCAACTACTTTATAAATTTTCAACTGTTCAGACATTCAATGAGAAAATTGTCGAGGCGTTTAATAAAGCACAAATTAAGAATATTATCGAAACTACTTGGAAACCATATAACAACGCCCCGGCTTCAGTTGAGGCAATTAATGTAATAAAATTTCACAAGAGATTAACACATAAAAGAGACTAAAATTGATTTTCATTTAACGCCTCCCAAGGCTCGTTAAGACAATTGTGAGATATCAATAAATTTTCAAAGAAATTTTGAAGCTCTACTCAAATTGGTAGCAAAAGGAGGGGTGATATTCCTGCAAAACGATGTTCCTTTTTAGGAATCTTTTTTTTCGCTTGAACGAAGGAGAAGTTTTGTGAGGGGATGCACTTTTGTGTACGCAAATGTAGAGAAAAGAAATATCGTTGAATATATATATATATATGAATATAAATTCTTATTATAGATTACTTAAGTTTAGCTACTTCGTGGGCAATTTCTGGTATCAGACAGATTTATCTGTTCGTATGTCAACATAACTCGATTTCCTTATTTGCAATATCGTACATTTGACTGCACTTCGCTTGTTATGCTCTTCCTGAAAAGATCAAGCATCTTCTGAGAAAGACTAGATTGCCAATTATCTGCAGTTTCTTCATATAAAACACTACTTGTTAATGTTTTCAGAATGATGTTGTTGTTTTTTTTTATTTTTACAGTTTAGTTGGAGGACTTTTCTAATAACAAATTTTTTCGGTTTTTATTATCAACTACATAAAATCTTCTCTACCTTAAATTTTCGAAGTAGTCTGCCATGCAAATGATTAATTATGCCTCTTAAATCCAAAGTAATGTAAATCAGATTTTCTTCAGGTAATCCTTTGACAGAGGTTCGTTTGGATTTCCTCTGAATACTAAGGGCCTATTCCTATCCAAGTATTCAGCTTCGTCTTCGTCTCGTTACAACAATGAATGACGTCAGCAAGCAAGTTAACTTGTTCCAATTCGTTTGCTTAGCTTGATTTCTGACATTTCGTTCATCGTTCATGGCTTTGTGGTTAAGACCCATGTGAATATTAGAGAGAAATTGATGAAAATTATACACTTTTTCGTTTAATTTTAATTACATATGTTGTTAATTTATTCTAAATAAAAAACTAAGTTAAATTTTTTGTGTTTTCTTACTAAAAGGTATTTATAATTTCCAATGAAGTCAAGTCTGCCGTTGACTTGATGAAGTGTTATACAAACTAGTCAAGCTTGTAGCGTAGACAACTGACGTTACTAACTGTTCTAACAAGATGAAGACGAAGACGAAGACTTGGATTGGAATAGGCCCTAAGACTTGTTTAACTGATTTCGATTATTGGTTTTTTTTTTTAGGAGGGAGGAAAAGTCCAACTGAGTACTCCCTTGTCCAGTTGGGTCTCTTCCTTTATTGTGTTAGAAGTCCGCTGGAGCACTTTTTGTGTCCTCATGACTCTTTGCGAGGAAGGTATCCTCCACGCATCTTGCCACTAGCTTCCAGCCTATCCAGCATGATCCCCACTATGCTCCCATCTTTCTACCAGTAGTAGATAAAGGTTATATATACTCGTCATTATCCCTATCGTCTCCGCGATAGGGTCAATTCAGACAGTGCTGTTTTTTTTTTTGAGTTGGGTGTTGAGATCAAGA
This sequence comes from Dasypogon diadema, assembly GCA_006980735.1. NCBI lineage: Eukaryota > Metazoa > Arthropoda > Insecta > Diptera > Asilidae > Dasypogon > Dasypogon diadema. The sequence continues at coordinate 24,915 of QYTT01091531.1, forward strand.
GAATCCCTTGAACTTATATTTGTTGTTGTGCTGTTTAAAAGTTGTGAATTTCAATTGGTGAATTGGTGGCGCATTTTCTATATCAATGAGTAAAATATGTATTTTGTAAAAAAGTTGAAAGTCTGTTATCCGACGTTTTTTTTTTGCTTGAGCACAAAACCAATACAATTTTAGCATAACAATTTTGTTTTCTTAACAGTTTTAAACCTACTACTTTCTGTTTCTATTTTTAGAAACCATTTACGGCCCCCTATCGACGTAATGGAGATAATTCCGAAAGCACCTGTGTCCACTTGGGAACTGCGTGAGATGGTTGGAAAAATGTTTGATATAATGCTCGAAAGTAATAAAGATCTTGTGTTGTACAACTTTTATCTCAAAAATTTTGTTCGAAAAGTATGCACTATTATAGATTATGGTGATTTGATTTTGAAATGACCCCAAAAGTAACATTGGTTTATAAGCGAACACATATCCGAATATAAAATTTTGCGCTTTTTCCATGTCCGGTGTCATAAATAGGCTGTTCCATTCAGAAAAATGAAGTTGACCTTGAAGTGACCGTTAAATTTGACTTTGAGTCAAGGTTAACGTCACCGCCAAGTGCCTCATTTTGTGTTCTGCAACTATTCTTCCAAAGCCTCACTTTTTCTTTTTCATACTCTGTATAAATTCTGTAAATTTTTGGGAAAAATATGATTATTGTAGATATTTTTACACTAAAAAACGTACGACAAATTACTTTGGCGTTAGAACAGGAAAAAAGAATTTTTATTTAACGAATAATTTAATGTGGAAGGCCTCTGAAGGAATTATCCGATTTGGTTTATTCTCTGCCATGATATTTTTATTTTAATAAAGTATCTTGGTGCAAAATTCGATCTATCTACTTCGAAGTGTGTACTATTGTAAGATATACTGTCTTCTTAGAAACTCATATATACCTGAGTACAGAAAACAATTTATGGGAACGACATTTGAATCTTTACGTGCACAAAGTGAGCTTATCTTTTTGCATAGAAAATGACTTATTGTAAGGTTTCGTCTTACTTGTTCGAGGAGCTAAAATTTTTAAACCCTACGAGATCCCTAAAGCTTCTAGCTTAAGCCTGTAAGGTGTATCACTTATGTAGGTGAACGGTTTTGCCTTGTCCAGGCGATTCGTAAATGTAATTCCTAGTGCTACACACCGTATGAGCTCTCACAGGTCTTTTGCAAATCACTGTGTGAAACACTTAATTAAAAAATTAGAAATGGTGCAAATTAAAAGTTAAGCTTAAGGTTTGTTTTCGTTTATCATTACTTCTTTCTCGTTTTTGTTTTTTTTTTATTCTTCTTAGTGTTCTCAATTTCTGTTTTGATTTTCTTTCTTTTTCATTCCTGGATTTTGCTTTTTTTTCTCTAATAGTGTATTAGATATTGATTTCTTTTTTTATTTAATCATATTTATTATTAATTCATATTTTTCTTGTCAAGTCGGAACTGAAATTTCCGCCAATTATGTAGTGTCGGGTATTTTTGGTTATTGATTTTTATTATGAGTTTACATACATAAAAAAAATTATTAAATGGGAAGAATGTCAATTGTCGCATTTTGAATTATGAATGAATGAATTATTTATTTTCAGACAGAAATCTGGGCCATTTACGAGATGACTTTAACACTAGCTAAAGCTTTTTATTTAGCTTGAAAAATATCTTTTTTTTTGCTTTTAGACACACAAGTTAGACAAATTACTATTTTCATTTGTTCACGAAATAAAATTTGTCCAGACTAATTTCTACAGTTCGCGAAGCAGTCTTGTTGTACGTACTTGTCGGAAAAATTTGGTTGAGATACATATGTCGAGAAAGATTTATTGACGGCAGATTGATAATTTCCTTCGAGTTTATAGCCAGCTTAATCTAATAATGTTAAGGTCATAGTGTATTTATATTTTAAAAACAAATGTGGAGCGCACTGAATTGATGCGATAATGCTTACGCAAACCAAATCGCTCCTTTGGTTATAATTTATCAGTTAAGTTCGAGTAACAACGAATTCCACACTCTTCTACTTCGTCGTTCGGAAGTTTTATTTTTTCAAATAATTGTTTAAAAAATGCGAGTTACAGTGTCAATTATTTATGGTGTTGCGATTCTAATTGTATTTGTAAGGTGTCAGTCTGATGAGTCACCGGAAATTGTTTCAATCCAACCACGGGAAAAAGTAGCTGATTCAGATTTGTGTGATTTACTTTCGAGGTACCGGCCTCATTTTCCGAAATGCCAACATTATTGCAATTCAAAAAGTTATTGGATCGGTCAATGCAGAGAAAAAACTTGCATATGCTACGATTGAATAAAAACATATTTTAAATAATAATTTTTATTGTATTATTATTCCTTTTTTGTATGCAAAAAATGGAAACAACACCGGTGCTGAAATTTGTGGAAAATTCCTTGCTTACAAAAAATGTAATACACACACAACTTAAAGCACATGAATTGTTTAAATATATAAAATGCTGATAACGAAATTGTGTTCGTTTTTATTTATCCACTTATAAAAGAGAAAATGGCAGAAAATTACCAAAATAAAAACAACAGTGTATGTTTTTACCGAAAAATTTAGTGCATATAATTGGAATGCTGAACCGAAAAACAACAAAGATTTCTTTCGAAAATATGGAAAAATTGCTTTTCAACACAACACAGTTTTTACAAATAGGAGCAATAATGTACGCACCTTATACTTGCTGAAATTTTAGAAAAGTTCATCGGTTTAGTAACAAAATTGATTGCAATTGATTCTTGATTTTTCCTTAAATTTTCCACCCATGTTGATTATTTTGGACTACATTAGCTCGGGAGGGTAACATTAACTATTTAGGTAATCTCTTGATGTGAGTAAGATGGCTGTGCGTTTATAAATAATAATTTAAATAATATTAGATCGTTTCATATGACTTTTTTTAATTCTTTCTAGAAAGAACCTCTATATATTAATTTTTTTATCACGAAATTCTTATCAGCGTTGGGAATGCTGGTTTTACTATTCCTACAAGTTTAACATAAGGTAAATTTTTAAGCCATTAGATTTTACTTTCTATAAACATGGAAGGCTCCGATATACTTTAATGAAATCTGCGAGCATTTCATTACTCATCTGTCTGTTGGAACACATCTTTTCGTAAGGAGTGCACCCAAATTTTCAAACCAACTGAAACTCCGCACTTCATTCCACATGCCACAAACACTCTGCACTCATCCTTTATTGACGTACAATCTTGAGTGAGAGTCGAGAAGTGCGCACTCTTGAGTGCACCCTTAAGTGACGGTGAATGGGCTGTTTAAGCTACACATCAGGAGAAAGATCAGGTGAATACGATGGAGGAGGCAAAACTCCATATCCTAATTGAGCCAGCATTTGCAACATTGCGCTAAATGTGAACGAGCATTATCATGCAATAGGGTGGACCAAAGTTAGTACAATAGGAATCAGCGGTAATTGTTTGCCCAGGTGGGCAATAATGCACAATACTCTCACTGCTCCACTATACAGTCAGCACGATCTTTAATGGATGCAAAGACCCTTTCGGCGCCTGGGAAGGAGTTTGATCAGCACTCATCCATTATGTTTTTATCATAAATGAATTTAGTGGATCAACAGCGAAAATGTACCCTCCTTGAAAGCATAATTCTAATATCTTAAACAGAAACGGGACACGCAAATCTCTCCTTGAGATCATTGTTTTCAAACGAAAAAAGAGACAGATATATAAACCACAGAAAAAATAAAAAATACTGTTCGTACGCTAGAATATTTTATATGAAACTATCACATTAAACTACAATTATATCATATTATATTATAATTTTGAGTATAGTATCTAAAAGCTAGGAAACACGCATGTTTGCCGTCAACAAAATTTTTTTTGTGTTCTCAGCGAAAATATAGCAAGGCCCTCTCACAGGTGGCAAAAATTTTGTTTCTGTTATAATTTTTGAAACGTCATAATTACGTTAGCCACAAAAACAGCACCGATAAACCGATACTATTTCCCCTCCCTACTACTCCTGCATCCTACCGAAAGTTGATTTTGAGCATTTGTTTAGATGAATTATCTGAATTTTTTAAATTTTTCCCTGAAAAACTACTCATTTTCGTGGGGGAAGAAGCGGTACCGTTCAAGTAAGGAAGCCCACGCAACTCATTACTATACAACGCCTATACAAAATATAGAAACGGAAAAATACCACTACAATAAAATACTTCGCCGACATTACGTGCATTCATTTACGCATTTACGATTCAAGCTCGGCTTCCATTTTCTTCATTTTTACTACATTTTCCGACTCGAATTCGACTTTCATTTCGAATTATAACTTTGCTAGTTCGAAACCAATCATTTCGAACTTGATCGGATTTTAGTTCGCAATGCTTGCAGAATGCTCTCATGTAACACTACCGCAACCGCATTTATGTACTCTAGCCGCACCCAATGCAACATAAATCAAAGCAAAACATATTTGTCTTATCGGAAAAAATTAAGAAAAGCAAATATGTTTCTCTCTCCCTACTATACGCATTATTCAGAATGATTACTCTTGTGGAAGATTTTATTTTCTTTTTTTTGTAATTTAGACATATAGTTGGTAACTTTTCGGGGTATTCTGTTTCATTACAGTTATTCTTGAGAGTGAATATTCTTGTAGTAAATGTTCGTTGGTAGGTCGTCACTTTCTCTGGTCCTATTTGTATATGATTTTTAGTACCACCACAAGTTCACAATTTTCTAAAACCATTACGATGCATTAAAGTCGATCATATTTGCTTCTTCAATATTTTTATATCGAGTACCTATTTTGCTTTTTTGAAAAAATTAGGTGAATTTACGGCCATGCAGGAAACTATTTAAAGTTCAAAAATCGACGCATATTGTGTAAAACATTTTAATATATCGATCTACTTCCTATAATTTGAATTGAGGAAGGCCCCGCAGTCTGTGCTGTACCAGAGTTCCTATTTATGTAACCGTGTGTTGTTTATACGCGTAATGTTAAAGAAACAGCGAAAGACATTAAATACACTTAGAAAACAAAGTTCGAGACGGAAATTTTTGTATGAGCTGTAATATCGGGAATATATAATATACGGGAATATCGAACATTTTCATTGGACTATCGAATATGTACATCAAGATTTGCCTAAGCCCAGGAAACATTTAATGTTAACACTTAGTCAAAGAGTCACAGAACCTCATGAAGACGATTCTTGAGCACATTTTTAGACACATTCAAGTCAAAGTTCTCCGGAATACGGTTAACCGCCATACACATGCGATTAATAGGCTCATACTGACCGTAGTTAGTTCTACAGAAGTTAATATTCAGAAGAGGTACACCTCTCAAGCTATGGCTATTAGCTCTGAAGGACACCCAGCCCCGGAGCTTCCGAAAAGTTAATGTTAGGGTTCAAGAGCTGGTGATATATCGGTAGCTTTGCGTCGCTTTTCCAGAGAAATCAGCAAAAAAAACTGCAGTTAAACACCTCTAAAAATTATACATATTAATTAATTTTACAGAACTCCTGCTAGACCCGATAAGCTGAATATTTTAGGAATAGAGTTCCATTAAAGAACAGCTTGGAGAAAGTAGGAGCGCTCACTGAATCTGGAAAAACATCTCACCACGACAATGTTCAGACCTCTACTCGACTACAATAATTCCAACTTCTTTGCCTCTAAAGTAGTTCAGAGCAGAGAAGTGACATACGGAGATAGGTGAGCGTTTCGTGGTAATTTATATATAAACCTTATTGCGTCATTACCCGCTACAGTTAATTTTCGTTGGCACTCAGAATCAATTTTAGTAAAAACTAAATAAGGAACAATAAGTGCTTTGCAAGCCTTAACCGAGTATTCCTTGATGGAAGATCTGAACAGATCTATAGTCGGCTAAATTTTTCGTAGATTTTACCGAGTTGTTCCCGAATATAGAAAAAAAAGCAAGTGTTGTCAGCACTGAGTTTTACTCCCAAATTCTTCACAGAAACAACATATCTAATAATTGAGTTATTTAATATAATGGAAAGAAGATTTGACTCATTAATTCTACATCTATAGATGGCTATACTGCTTGATTTTGATGGATTTCGCGATAACTTATTATTCAGGGACCACTCATAAATGCGATGTAAATCATCATTAATCCTCTGTGTGCAGTCTTCGAAAAGACCGATAGGCCTACTCAAATACATCTGCACGTCATCGGCATCATTTCTATAAATGAATAGAGACGGAGGTATAACGAAGATATAATAGAGGGTAAATCGTTTATATAAAGACTGAAAAGAATCGGTGCCGAAACGGACCCCTGAGGAACACCAGGTTTCAAGTTGATTGGATCAGATAACGTATCTTGTATTTTAACATCTTGTCTTCTGATATTGGTTAGCTTTGAGAGCAAATTTGTATAATTTACAGAATCAAAAGCCTTACTAAAATCGAAAAGAACAAGAAATGTAACAAAAGCACGATCGATTGCCTCACGAATATCTGTAGTTATCTTTAGAAACACAGTCTCACGACTATGCACTGATCTAAAACCAGACTGCCCGATGGTCAGAGAATTATTGTTATCGCGGTACTGAATCATCTGCTTATACATTAGTTTTTCCAGAACTCTAGGTAAGAAGCTGATCAAACTAATCGGCGTGGAATTAGATCTTAGAGATAGATTTTAATACGTTCGTTGTAGTAGACCTGACTGACACAAAGCTGTGCTGACTGGAGGAAAGAATATCCTTACATTGCGCAGACACTTGGGAAAGAACTATCGACTCCAGCCGTCTCGCTGCTTTTACATTTTCTGCGAATGGGAATAATGAAGGAGCTATTCCACTGGTCATTATCCATTGAGCTCTTGGAATGCGAATTTATGGAAAAATTGTTATAGTTTTTAAATGCTGATTAAAAGCTACTCTACAAATTCATAACTACTTTTTATGCCCTAGATGTAGGGTATTATAAGTTTAAGCAAACGTTTGTAACGCATAAAAGTATTCATGATACACAGAAATAAACTATATGGCCATTAATGGGAGAAGAAATGAAGTCGTTTAATAAATGTCCGCCTGTCTGTCCGTCTGTCTGTCCGTCTGTCTGTCCACGCGTTATCTCGAGAACGACTTAAGCTAGAGAGTTGAAATTTGGTACATAAGTACTTTATTAAGATTGAAAGATCAAGTTCGTAAACGGGCCAATTTGGACAACTACTTCATAGTGTTGCCATATGAAAACTACAGGTACATTAAACCAAAAAAGCGATATTTTTCTTCCAAAACGAGAAGGTTTCGAAGCAGATGGATAAAATTCGGCACACATATACTTCAGTAAAACCTAAATATCTTAACAGAAAGTGAACCAAATCGGGCAACTACTTCAGAGGGTTACCACATGAAAGTTTTATTTTTTAAAGCCAGAAATGTAAATTTTTTTCAAACGTTTTTGCTATCGTCATAAAAACATGCATATATGGGTTTTCAAGGTCGCTGATTGCGAATCCAGAGTCGGATTTCTTAAATTCAAAATGGCGGATTCAATATGGTGGACAAGATTTTCTAAACGTCAATGTAATGTTGCCAAAATGACGGATATATAGGTTTTTGGCGTTAATGATTACGAATTTAATATTAATGCGTAAGATTTCAACATGGCGGATCAAATATTGCGGTCGTAAATGTTAACTTTTTTAAGAGTTTCTCGATCATCATGAAAATAAGTCCATATGGGTTTTTGGAGGTCGCTGATTTCGAAACTGGAGTCGAATTTTGGAAATCAAAATAGCGGGTCCAATATTAAAGCTAAATAGTGCGTCGACAGGTTGTGGATAGTAGGACTGCCTGCAGGTTTGAAGGTCAGCTGCGAATGTGTAAGAATAAGTAGCCGCGGACAATTAACTGCAAACGCATTGTTTTCTTTTCTTCCTTACGTCTAGCGTATAGCATAATTGGTCTAAATCAATTATAGCTTCTTTCCTTTTGTTCATATGAAGAAAGACTACAGATTTTTGATAACGTTTGATTAAAAATGAATTGAAATTAACGAAAAATATATCTGTTCCTGTAACAAAGAGATCTACGAATATTATCCTATCAAGTATGAGGATAGAATGCAAGATTGCCGATAAATGTTTACAAATATTCATTCCTTAGGATACAAAACAGTAAAAGATTGGATAACAAAGAGCAATAATTCTTCACAAGGTACAAGTAATGACCCTCTTGAAATTTTTGAACTCATTACCTAAACTTCCCTTAAGGGTTAAGGGACAAAACGCAACTTGATTTTGTTTCGATACCTGTGAAATTTTTCATACATCAATTTTATGTAAAATAAATATTTTTAACTGTTTCAATTTTTGCAGATAGAAGAATTTTGTAGAGCACCAGCGACATAGTGTTTGTGTGAGTATAATGTGTGACCTCGTTTTCAAATATTTTACATGAAATTGATCTTAAACGATTCCACATTTTCTGCAAAGATCTAAGTTAGCTTAATTCTTCTGAATTATTAGTTTAACATGTACAGCAGTAAAATTGAAGATGAAATGAAATTAGTGTTGAAAGGTTTTCTGTTGTAAGAGTGCAGTTATACAAATTAATTAATTAATGTACACCAATTGACAAACGGCAGTGTCGCATTATCTGTTTAGTAGTTAGCTAGTAGTAGACTGTGCTTGGAACGATATATATTATTCTGCTCATCGCCAACGAACATTATTAAAAGTAAAAACGAAGACAAGACATAATTTCCGTTGATGCTGATACATTACAACGATAACACATTTACTATAGAATACAGATAAGTATGGTCTTAAATGTAATCTGTGGCGATCTTCGATAAAACACTTTTCGCACTATACACTTTAAATACATATCTAAACATTGTGGCGTATTATTTTGATATTATTTCAACTATTTCTATCAGTTATTACATGCTTTTAAATTGCGACATTTATTCTTTACTTTCATCACACTTTTCCAAATATTTTCACTTTTAAGAATAATTCTAACCTGAGTAATCAATTTCACACGAAACTTTAGCCACTACAGTTAAACAAATAATAAAAACAAAAGATCCCATCCGGCTTGAAATTCTATCGGATACTGGAGAAAGTTTTATACAGTTCAAAGCGTCTGACGGTTAACTGAACTGCATTTACTCCAGTTTTGGCTTTATATTCAAGCCGTCAGGATACATGAAAGAAAGGTCTTGCGCAGTGGTAACATCGCAGAGGACCTGGAAGACGGTTTGATGCTATGTAATAAATTGTAAATTAAGATTAACAACCTTTTCGACATCTAAATAATTTATTCACACATCACGCATCAAATTTTTGGTCGAAGTCAAATAATGTTTTCCATTGGGATATTATGAAAGCTTTTCCGGTTAACAGTGTTCGTTTTAAGCAAGAGCAGGAAATCAAACATGACTTCAACTATTTATTAATTTTGTCAGTGAATGAAGAGTACATGAAACTAAACAAATTTACTAGTTACTATAGTTTAAGAAGATAATAGCAATCTTAGCAGAACGAGTCTTAAAATTGGGGCAATCGAAAGTCCAGAAAATCCTTCTTCATTCCAATCCCTGACCAGAGAGCTATAATAAGTTGACTGACTAGACCCTGTGTATAAAGTATGCTCTTTTGCTTCCGAATCAATAGGGATATCGTCCTTAGCTTCAAAATCCATGATAGAGCGTATCTAATTGTAGTGTTCAAGGAGACGATGAGTTTGCTTAAAAAAGCGGAGTCGGACTTAGAAAAAAATTCAAATTCAGATGTCAACAGATGTATTATAATCACCGACATAAAGAAATGGACCGCGCGTCACAATGCTATACTTGGTAGCAAAATGGGATTACTTTTCTCAGGTCGTCTCTTTCCGTCTAAGGATGATTCCAGTGGCACTTCATCAGTGTCAGCTGTATTGCAAGCCATGCAAATGAAAGAGTTAAAAGTAGTTGCCTCTCGCTTCGTCTAAGAACGATTTGATAAGAACAAGACCAGAAAAAGTGTGCCCATGTTAGACAGGGCATTGCGCGGTCCAGGAATTTTATTTGTCTATGATTATAATGGATTAAACCAAAACAAGGCCTATTATGTCATCGTTGATATATGAAATGACATCTTCTATATAACTGAAGATCGTAAGCTAACATATGGAAAGAATATCCTGGTATAATGGAAGTTATAAGTAATTTTTTCTGTCCCGAACGGATACGGCGATAAGGCGTTATATCAATGATGAACGCCAAAAACAGCATTAATAATAAGTTTTTGATAACTTCGTAATTTATTTACGAAAATGTGTACAAAGGTTAGACACCTTAACGAGAACATTTACAAAGGAAACAAAATTGACCTAAATACAGAAAATAAAAATACAAAATAATGCAAAAAATATAAAATATAAAAAAGGGAAAGAAAACTATGATAATGCAACTATATTAATAACAATAAATTTAAGAGAGCAAACTGTAACGAATACTGAAAGAAAGGCTAGGCAGACTAATAAAGAAAGTTAGAAAAAATAACAAGTTAATCAGAGACCAGTAATATCACTTACGATTTAAACATAATTGAGCAATATATTCTTTTAAAATGATTTTCACTTTTGGTTACTTTGCAATCAATTGGCAATCTATTCCATAATCTTGAGTTTTGTACAAAGAAGGAATTTCTCGACTGTAGGTACTCAAAATTAGAGATATCCACATTTCTTGTTATTTGGGACTTATGGAATTTTATTTTTTTTTAATAATTATTTCAGAATCTGATTTTGTATAATTTTGAACGTGAACAGATATTTTCGAAAATCAAAATATTCTTTTACGATTATACCCAGAAAATCTTTTATATGTTGTGAGATATGGTCAAAATGACGTAACCTATATATAAATCTAATACGGGCGATAAATACGAGTTGTAATTTATGAAAGCTTGCCGCATCCATAGAACTATAGAGGTAATCACGATAATTATTAATTGGCTTAATACACGCGTGGACCAAATGCTTCCTGAGGTCCACCGACAGCCCAGAACACAGAACCCACTATTGCCTAAGAATACCAAAAATACTTGAACCAAGTCCAGGTGGCATTAAATACTTTTCCCAAGTAAGGAATATTATCTCAATTTATGGTTATTGGTGGGAAGTCATTACTTATATAATGTGCTTCATTAATCTGTGTGCCTGTCATTCCAGTTTCATGTAAATCAATTGTAAAGTAGTTGGCTGGCTCAGTCGGAATCATATCATAATCTAAGTGTCGTAGGTTCGAGCCCTATTATTATTATTGATATTTGTGTCTCCTTATAAAAATTTAGTTTAATTGTTTCTGAAAATTTCTGTAGCCACAGTAATAGAATATTTTGAGACATAGTTCAAAGAAAAAGGCTAAGCTAATAATCAACCGACCAACAGCGTCAAGCAACTAATGGCGTGGTCAGTATTAAGATGGAGAACCGGTTAAGAAAAATAGAAAATTAGTGTGTTTGAGAATATAATCAAAAAATTATAAGACTAGACGTAACTTTAGTATGACTTCAGGGATTTTTAAGTTAAACTGTTCCATAACATCGTTTACATTGTGGCGGAATCACCATGTGTTTTACAATTATCACTTGTGCTAGTGGTCTTTTATCTCGACTCTTATATCCGACACCAGAACGACCATGATCTATCCCACTTATCATCTTCTTTAATATCATTTGTTCCGTGGCTCTCGCAGTGATAAGATCTGTTTTAGTAAATATTCAAGAAAACCAAAAGGCATCTCGACATACATAAAACATGCAATTAATGGGTTTATGTTTTCCATAGTTAGTTTCTAAGCTGTTGACATTCAAGAGAGGGCGACCTTTCAAATATTGCGACTATCAAACCTAAAGAACACTTTTCTTAGGAGTTCCGAGAAGCGAATACTAGAATTCAAGAGCTGATGCATGAAAACTACGCCACCAACTCTACGACGCTCTAAGGAAATCAAATTGATTAGTTTGAGCTGTTCGTGATAAAGTAGAAAAATCACAGGTGTTTTCTAAGGCTGGTCTTTGAGCGTAGAAAGGATGCCAGACTTGAGATGTGTACTCAAGTAATGGTTTGACAAACGTATGTACAATGTTAAGGTAACTTGAAGGCTGTAGAACCTACGTTTAATGGATTTCTTTTTGGATCAGCATAATATTGAGAAATAAGATCCAATTGGAAGCAGGTATTACGTCTAGGTATAGGTGTGTTGGCAGTGTTCACGCCGTTAGCAATGATTTTTACTGTTAATAACAAACTACGGGTGGAATCATGTAAGGCGATAGGCGATTGTGACTTAGCACTTCTTCTATTTTGACTTCATGTAAGGCGATTGTGATTGATTTTGTCACCAATAAGTGATCACACTTTCAGGTGATAGCTAAGTTGGTGTCACTTTTTAGTTTTGTTTTCGAGTGTTAGGGAAAAATAAACTTAAACATGTAAGTTAAATGTTTTAAACGTGAAATTTCGTAGAAATGAATTATTAAATATCTTTGTTGTTAAAGGCCGTTGCTGTCAACGCAGAAACAGTTGTTTGTAGTGGATAAATTTATGGAATTGAATTCCAACATGGCAAAAGGTTTCTTGCCGAAGCAAGAGAACTTTCCAGACAGATTAGCAAAGTTATGGTCAGCATTAAAAGAAAAGTTAAATTGAAACGGTCCTCCTGTTCGCTCTATTTCGAGTAACGAGTAACGAGTAAAGTTATACCTTTGAATACTATAATTGCAATATATAACTTACATTCTAGGTATGGACTTGCTGAAAGCATTAAGCGAAACTTAAATTAACAGAGAATAAAAAATCATAAAAAGATTGTACGATATAATTTTCTTTTCAATTCTCAAATCACATAGTTTGTTATAG
>QYTT01091532.1:7323-19656 GCA_006980735.1 Dasypogon diadema
AAAAATATATTTGAGACAATATAATAAATAAATTTCATTTGATATGTCACACGGTACAGTTTGCAAAACTCTTTTTTTTTAATTTTCTAATTTGCCTCCCAAAAGGACCCCCATATTCAAAATTCATTTATTTACTTTACACGTCCGTGTTTGAACAGACAGACAGACACACGAGTGATCCTATAAGGGTTCGTTAATTCGGACATACGGAATCCTAAAAAGACAGCCAAAAAGTGTAAAAATTAAGCCTCGATGAGAATATCATTGAGAACTGGCGAAAATTTAAATTTTCCCAATTTCTGCAGAGATTGATAAAAAGTCAGACAATGTGAAAATAGCAATTCTTTCAAATACCCTGGAACACGGTGGAATATCTCAAAATCTTTGAGAGTAATTAACGACAAAATAATGGTTAAGTGCTCCTGTTTGTGTTGTACAACTTCCATCTCAAACATTTTGTTCGAAAATCCATAATTACTGAGCATTGATTCAAGAGCTTATTCAGCTTTAAATTGACCGCTACATATCACCTTAGCTCATAAGTAAATCATATACCCAAAGATAAAATTTTACGGTCTTTCCATTTCCGGTATCAAAACTTGTGAATTTAAATTAGATCCTGGGCGGCTAAGCAGAAGGTAAAAACAGTTTACCCAACAGTTCAGCCTTTCGAGATATTCCCTCCCCCCTCTTCTATTATTGTGTACTCTGTAATATTATATTATATATTTATGAAGGAGAAACATATGAGTGGTCTAGAATAAAAACTTAAAAAAGTAAACGCACTTTAGGTAAGGTTTCATAAAAATACATTTTTACGCCTTAAAGAAACTTAAGTATTTGTTCTTCTTTTCTGAAATGTTAGTATACCGCACGACCAAGAGCTTCAAACTGCAACTAAAATTTTCTAAGTTTGATTTACTTGGAAATTTATAAAAATTCATGAAAGTTCAAAAACCTGCAAACTTATCTACATGGGCATATTCTATTTTGATTCTAGACTATTTTTATGCAAAATAACTTTCTAGAATACAGAGATTGGGTATGATAAATCAGTTTGGCGCTAGGTCTTGAAAAGAGAATTGTTATTTAATAAATAGGAAATTACAAACATCATATGGTAACTCTCTGAACGGGTTAACCAATTTCATTAATTTTCTGCCAGAATATTTTAATTTTACTAAAGTACAGTGTGCCAAATTTTATCCAACTACTTTGAAGCGTTTTCGTTTTAGAAGAAAAAAAAGCGATTTTTTATTTGATATAGCTGGGGGTTTCGTATGGCAACCCTATAAAGGATTTGTCCAAATTTGCCATTTTTTGTACTTGGTCTTCTAATTTTAGTAAGGCGTTTATCTACCAAATATCAAATCTGTAACTCAGAGCGTTCTGAAGATAATGCGTGGACGGCAAATGGATATCTACTAAACGATTTCTTCTCTTCTCCCATTAATGGCAATACACATATGTAATTTATTTTTGTATTATACATCACGGATATTTTTATGCGTTACAAGCGTTTTCTTAAACGTACATATAATACCCTACATCTAGGGTACAAAAACGGAATTGGGTCTTATTACCGCAAATGTGACCAGTTCATCAAATATATAGCTCTGTAGATTTACTAGAACTCTTAAAGTTCTTGCAAAAACTAATTTTACCCAGAAAATAAATAGTATACACACTCTACATTTTTTATACCCAAAAGTAATATACTTGTAGTATTGTTGTCTTGCATTACGAACGCAACATCATAATATTTTAATACATTCAAAATTAACAATAAGTGGAAGACTGTAGAGTTTTGGGTGTTGTTTGGTCTTCGTTACGGTCCTACTCTACACTGTCGCTATGACATCAAAATTACAGTCAAGAATCCAAATTTAAGAACGTCTTGGGTTAATATTACTCATTTCCTCTTAGGATAATTATGATACAAATTTTTATTAAATTAATTTTCATAAACGAATTGAAACCTACCCTAAACGTTTCTTCTTCTTTTGAAGTTCTCTCCCATTTCTCATTTGAAGTTATATCAAATTTCAACAGGTTTAACAATCGTCTTCTTGTTACGAAAAGTGACATCGTAGCCTTTGACTCAATTACTTTATGGCTTACCTCCAGCCTAAAAGCACTAAACTTGAAAGAAAAGCATGTGTTAATTATGCAAAGCATAGTAAATTCTCCCTTTATGGAATTTAAACGAAATCGAAAAGCGTTTTTAGCCCTTTCCAAGGTGAAACGATGTATGACCAAGAAATTAATTTAATTAATACTATTTACCTCATAAATACACTTAAAACGAAGGATTCAGATCAATTACTGAAAAGTTATTTTATCGGAAAGCAATGAATTACATATTAAGGTAAAATCTCTTTTTGGAGTTTTCATGTCTTAAAACTGGTGCAATTGGTATAAGACTGAATGAAAGTCCTCCAAGTCCTAAAAATTAAGTAAGCTACGTTGGTTATCAAATATCGGCGGTAATTTTGTGTTGTAAAGCATTACTTACTTAAACAGAAGTAATGCATGATCTCATATTTATTCACTTCAGTTATTACTTTTGAGAAAAGTCTTTGGAAATATAATTCTCTTAGAATAGGCAATGCACTGAAATGAGGGCATATCAATAGATTTGTTCGATGACTACTTTGAACTATTCGGAACTGGCAGTTACTGGTTTTAAATTACTTTAATGGTTCCGAACTTGTTCCAAGTAAACGGTTGGAGTTTGTAAATAGAACTGTCAAAGTTTATTGGAAGTCGACATATCGTCGATAACCTCGTATCTACATTTTTAGCCGTTTCAAGTTACGAGTACTCACGTTGTTCAATTCTTAATGGGCATCAGCTGACAATACACAAGATACCACGTATACATGCTGAGTTGAACCTGGGTTGAACCAGAGCTGAACTTCACGTAAACTCAGGGTTGACTAGACTCGACTGCGCTTTGCCGACTGGGTCGAGTCGAAATGACAGATGAAAGTGTTTTGTATACGCCGGTTGAGTAGCCGAGTTAATTTAAAATTTGATAAACTCTTTCGATTATTTCTTGACAAAGAATTTTTAGGTTGTTAGGGCTTTGCAATTATTCATATTTTAATACTAAGTCGGAAATAAACTTTTTTGCAGAAGGCACATTAATTTCGAGCTTTTATGAATCGTGATTTCGACCTTGCTTGAACTGAATTTCAAATCGATCTTTCAACCTTCCGTGCACAAATACCGGTTTGAAATTTCAACTCTAGACCGGGAACGACCTGGAGTTCAACTGTTTTGTCAACTGTTAACTCCTATCACACCCTCCCTGTCCCCCCGCCACTCTTTTCATATCTGTCTGGTATGAGCCTGGAAATATTTGCCGGTGGGATGAATCAAATTTCTTCTTTATTCTGAAAAAGCATCAAGGGCAGGTTTTGTCTCCCGTCCCGTTTCGTCGCGGTGTCAGGCTGAGGCATGGCTGTCCTTTGTCAGGTATGTTTTACGACTTTGCTCTGGAACCATTGTTGGTAAATCTTCGTCGGTCGTTGCGGGAATATTCAGTTCACCTCCCATATACCAGTGTGAGGCTTCTCATGCTGGCATATGCGGACGACTTGGCTGTTTTCGTAACTCGCGACAAGGCTTTTCCATCAGCTCGTGCTGTTTATCAGCAGTACGAGCGATGCGTGGGTGCAAAGGTCAATCTGAATAAGAGCCCAGGCCTGTGGTGTAAAATAATTATTTGATATTTTTTGAAAAATGGTCATCTTGCAAATGAAGTTAAATATTTTTTTTTTGAGTGGAAATTACTAAGTGTGGTACCATTTTGAAGACACGATTAAATGGGCCATCTTTTAAAATTGGCAAGTTATTTTAAATTATTGTTATTTTAAAAGATGGCCCATTTAATCGTATCTTCAAAATGGTACCACACTTGGTAATTTCCACTTTAAAAAAAAATATGGAAAGTCTGTTATTTTGGACCATTTTTAGAAAAATGCGGTTTTGAAATGCTTCTTTGAAAATAGCACAGACAACAGCTGTATTAAATGAAATTTATTTGGCTTCACATATAATTAATAAAAATCAACATAATTATAGCAACACTTAAGATAATTATCATTTTATGAGATCAGATATTTGTTTCAATTTAACCAACCGGTAGGATTAATTGGACCACGCTTGGTAATTTGGACTTAGAGAAAACTTACCTATAAAACTAAACAAAAACACTTTTAAGAAAAATATCTCTCGTACTACAAACAACAACGATAGAAAATCTAACTTTGACTAAAAAGACTTAAAAAAAAAACCAGTCAAAAAATCCACTTTTGGTCCTTTCTTATCGTAGTAATTTCGCCCACATTTCGCACAATCATTTTCTTTATCTTCTGAATCGCAACTCTCTGAATCGTCAAAAACTATGACTTCTTCTTCTTCTTCAGTCGACTCTTCACTGTCTTCAATTTTTATCTTTTTCTTATTGCGTGCTGTTTTATCATTAAGTTTCTTGTTTTGTTTAACACGAGTTGTATTTACTTTAGTTATTTTTTTTTTATCGTCTGCTTGATCGGTTTATTTAATTGCAATGGAACTTTTTTGGGCTGTTTAACTTTCTGCTGAGATGTCTCTAAATCGTGTCGTGTGCCCATCGAGCAACAGCAAGACCTTATCTTCCTTTGTTGGCTTGACGACAGAAGCAAAATGTTCCAACCATTGACAGAACAGCTCACGGTTGATGTAACCGGATTCCGAAACGGTTACCAAGCTTCCAGCTGGAGCTCCCTCTTTCAATTGATCACTCATGCGCAAGTCTCCTAACATCTGTGATAGTTAACCCAAACATGTGTTCCTCCAAAAATAATATGTGCTCTACTAGAACATTTTCAAATTTGCTGTCAAATACCGTTGGTCTTCCTTTATTAATTTCAACACGTTCTTCTGAATAACTTTTATCTAAATGTCTTTTTAATGTTGCTTTAGGAATCTTGTGTAATCGTGCACACTCGTTCAAACCAATATCTGAATTCTTATAATCATGTATAGCATTTTGTAGATCTTCTGCTTTCCATTTAAAATATTTTTGTTCAGTCATCTGTAACAAACAGGAAAAAGTTCGATAAATTGGACCAGTCCATTTTAACCGACCATGTGTGGTCCATTTAAGCAAACTGCTTACTCGCATAAAAAAAACGAATTTGACAAGAACATAACCTATCTAAGCCGGCTAATGTTTATCACCAGTTAATTGTTAATTAATAACGAATCTCAATTAAAAATATAAATATAGACAGCTTACCTTTGCCTTAATTACACCACTAGCAAAGAACACCAAAATTTACATTGAAAACAATGAAATTCGTTTTTCGTTAATGACAACTAGCCGCGCTATTTTATGAGAAATCCAAAATGGCCGATGTGTAGTGAAGTTAGTTGATTGTCGTTTGGTATTGCCAATTATAAAATCAATAAACTACTAAACTGTTATTTGATGGTGGTCCAACTTAACGAATGGTCCAATATACCAAACCTTCCCCTACATTATTAAACAAGATAATGTTTTTTTCATAAAGTATGCAACTTTTGGTATTATTTAGAATTGTGGCAAATAGCAGGGTAATTAAGGATTGCGTAACAAACATTACTATGAAAAAATATGCAAATTTGTAGTCACAATATCTAAAAATAGGGCGCAGGATGGCGATTTTCACAATTCGCAAAAAAAGTCTGAATCTCAGAGATGATCAGACATGTAGTTTTTTTTTATATTTTTTTATGAACACTCATAAACTGGTGTATCCACTGTTCGGTTCACTGGTTTGACGTTGAGTTTTGGGACACCCTGTATATTGGAGCTCTAAATTATACTATGTACTATAAAAAATAAATTTTATTAGCCGTTATTTGTATATCAGCAAACACAAATATTAAGGACATTATTGCATTTATTCATCGATCGCTATCACCTTATTCTTCAGAAATGGCAATTCTAAATTACCTACAATTCTTGAATGAGATTTTAATATCCATTTTGCATTCGAAATATCAATACCATCAATTGCTTTTCAAAAAATTTGATTTAACAATTTCGAACAACCCAAATCAATCAATAACTATAGACGCAATTTTTACAACATATCTTTACACAGTTAATACAGGAATATTTGTATGATATTTTCGTTATCGCCGATCATTAACAACATTTGTAATAGAGAAGTACCAAATGAATAAATAGTTTTTAATAAAATTCTACCTAAATGACTAATGCTTATATATGAATTAAAATTAAAAAAAACTAATGAAAAAAATAACTCTTGCATGGCTGATATTGCCTGCTATGTATATGTAAAAGTTTCGCTTCAACCGTATGCGTATGCGGATGAGGCACACAACATTTTTTATTTTTTTTATATATATCGTCTACCGCTTTATTTGCTTCGATTAGATTTCCATAGGTTAATTTAATTCGATCGTCTGACCATTTTTTTTCTTTTGTTGTTGAATTCTTTTTATTTACTAAAGTTTTGTATTAATTTAGTTAAATCTTTGGTTATATTTGCGGTTAATTAGCGTTAATTTAGCTTTCTTCCACTTTTAGTTTAGATTGCTATCTTGTTGTATCTTTCTCCATAAATAAATTGAATTGAATTGAATTGAATCGAACTGAATTGAATCTTTCATGAATAACTCGAGGCCAAAGTTTATTCCTCACTTGCATGCAATCTGCGCAGATTTTCTCCCGTAAATCATCTGCAGGTCTTTTTTCAGTTCGGTACACTACAATATGTATTTTTCCAGCTAACGATAAATTTTCCACCAATTACCGTCACATTCCCTTTACTAGTAGGTGTGGCGGGCAAAATAAAACTAATATCTTATTATCAAAGCTCAACAAAATCAAAGTGCTTTTTCCTGCGCAAGAACATCATTTTTTTATATGTGATAAATTATTTGAAAGAACATCCACTGAGAGTACCACGAGATTGAAAATCTCTATTAACTGGTATTTACAAACCGTTATCCTTACTAGCTAAATTCATTACACTTACAAGACAAAGGTTCCAAAAAGACTATATATCACTTCGAAAGCAGCAGGACTATAAAAATAGCCAAAGTCAAGTAGTTTCATTACTTAATAAAAAAATTGTTCATTCAGATTCAAAACAGATGCGATGCGATAATAAATTTGAATTCTATGCACAATTAACATTAGCCGTTCCACAGGAACACAAAGAGAGTCAATGTTGTTTTAAGGAACACCTAATAAACCAAATTTTGTTATCATATTTTTGTAAGGAAACCAGTTTTACTCAAACCACTTGTATCCAAATTTATATCCATTTTTTGAGGCGCATTAAGTTGTATCAACTTATTTTCTCTTAATAGTTTTTTTTACTAACAAATGCAGAGCCTAAACTTTTTAAAAGTTGACATGAATTGATTTGCATATTTGCTCTTTGCTCTTTGCTCTAGGAAAGAAAGTAAATTTTAGCAAATTAATTGGATTTCTATAACGTTAAATTTAATATAAGTAAGAGCACTAAGGGTCTCGAAACCGTCTAACAATCAATCTAACAAATTTACCAAAATTGTCCTTACATAGCCCGAACTGTAGTAGCCGTTCGAGGAAGACAGCTAAAAATATTTCTAATATGCTTAAATTGGGTAATTTAAACACAGAAATCAGACATTAACACAGGAAGAGTTCAGAATAAGAACCTTAAATAAATCAAAATTAAAACGGGTTCCAATATCAAATTCTGATGCAGCAAAATTTTACCTGAATGGTTTTCTTTATAGCAGGAATTGTTCAGAGGGTGATCAATCAATAAACATGTCCGACGCGCTCATCCAGTTCATGCCCTTCTGATCAAAGTAGTCGTATGAAATGACCTGTCCGTAATAGGGGTCGACGTCTGAATGAATTCACAGTCTGCTACTTCTAAGAGGATTTAATCGACATGTAATGGCTATTACTGCACACCGTCACGAATAATAATTGACCACAGTAGTTCTAATCAACATGACAACCCAAAGGTATAATCGGAACTAATTTGGCATAATTATGAGCACCACCGAAAAATAAATATGATTTTCACGAAAGTGGTCAATTTCATGTTTGATTTAAGGGCTTCTCTGCATTTTATTTCCCATGAAAATAGCGGAGCAATGAATTACATACCTTTGGTGTTTGTTAGCAATTAGTTTTGATATTGCTCTCTACCTGAGAATATAGTTTCAAGCTTAAAATTATTACAAAATTGTAACAGACATAATTCACAAAATTCCTGAGTTTTTGCTGAAATTAACTTGCCGTGAAATTTGAGATTTTATAAATCAAACTGGACATTATGAAAAGTAAAAATACCAAGATAAGTAAAGTTTTTGTTAGAGTTTCTGAGTAGTCCAAACGTAAACTAAATTAATGTCACGACTTTAAAGCTTCCACTGCAGTATTTATACACTCAACACTTTATGATGGAATCCTTTATTGCATGTCGAGGGTGGGTTATGAACTAAGACTTTTCCCTCATCTAGTTCTAAAATTATAATTTCTTTATAAAATTATTGAAATGGTAGAAAAGAAGATAACCCATTTTGATACTAGTTTTTTAGCTGCCAACAGTGAAATATGTCCTGTTTGGAAGGTCTCATCAATACAATCAACTTTAAACAATGCGAGAATGGGCATGAGAAAGCTCTCTTACTAATAAAGCGCCAGCGTGAGCGTGTTAATAATATCATTAATTACTAACGGTTATCTTATTCCTGGGTATATTATTGGCTCTGTTATTAAGTTATTCAGTCGCTCCCCTCACATGCGCCCAAATACACACACAGCGACATATACGCATCTTCTTAAAAACATGTACGTTCGTTTCCAACAGAAGCCCACCCCCTGGGTTTCTGCTTTAATATCCTTAAGGCAGATGCCACACTATGGATGAAACGCAACTGAAATGTGACTAAAATGTGATTGAAACCATTCTCAACAAATGTCTTCAAATGAGACAAGCCACTCTGATTGCGATAAGAGCAAGCAGGCATGAAATATGCTTGTTACTTTTTTAAAGTGTTTCACCTGCCTTTCATTCTTTGAGTATTTCATGCAGGCTTCACATAAAAATTAGCGAGGAAGAAGTAAATATTAGGCTTGTTGAGGTGGTAGAAAAATATGAATGGTTATATAATCCCTTAAACGAAGGATATCACAGAAAGCAATCAATATAGAGAGCGTGGACGGAAGTTGCAGGAGGAATTGGAAAACCAGTGGTTTAGTGTAAATATTTTGGAAAATGTAATTCCGAAAATAGAATACAAAACACAAAACAAATTAGAAAATGTTTCAAAAATTAGTATAAGCGAGTTTTTATATTATACAATGTCGTCATAGAATTCTGTATTTCTTTATTGTATATATATAGTATACAATGAAAAGCAATTCCTCTATTGATCGCTAGACTCTTATTTCGAAGGCAATCACACAAAACTTCAAGAAAGTTGGTCCAAAACCTTTTGAGATACCTTGCTCAATAAGCGTCCACACACGACGACGGTTTTAGGCGTACAAACTTTGTGACAATCTTTATCACAACCAACAAATGGTGTAGTGCAAGTAGTGTTGTGAGATGAGGGGTTAAAAGAAGAAGTTTTTTAGCGGTTGCAGTGGGAGTTATTTGTTATAAATTTAAAAGAAAACGACCAAATAGAAGCAAGTGAGTGAAAGAATGGTTAAAAAAGAAGAAGATAAAACCACTCAAAATATCAAATTGAACAGATCTTCCGAACAGTTTTGGGACAATAATATGATTGTACACGCCATTTTACCCACAAGCGGTGTCAGTTTTCATTTGCGAAAAAATAGTAACAAATGTGTGAAAGAAAGTGGTTAAAAAGAAGAAGAAGTTAAAACCACGGAAAATATCAAAACGAAGAGATATTTTGGGATGGTTTTGGAACGAGCATATGTTTGTACGCTAAATTCTCCACAAACTTATATTTGTACACCTGCTTGTACACCTAAAACCGTAGTTATGTGTGACGGCCTAATGCCCACACACGGCCAACGTTATATTCGCCTGAAACCGTTGTTGTATGTGGCGGCCTAATAGCTTTGAAAATTTTGTTTCGAGAAATGTGTGTTTGAAGTTTCAAAAGCCGTTTACTTCAAATTAAGTATAATACAATAGATTTAAGGTTATTTTTTAATTTACATGGAGTCTTCTATTTCTAGTTCGTATAGAAAGTCATCCGCTGCAGACACCATAGCAACGAATGTTGAATTGCAAGTTCAACACCAAATATTCGACCTTCACTGGCTGTGTTTTTGTTTTTACTCCCACTCCTTAAAACTTATGCGCTAGGTTAGAACAAAGATTTTTTTCATATAATACACTTCGCGTATAAAAAATCAATATTGGTTGAATAAACAACATGATTACCCCTCTCTACCGTGGACAATTCTTAATGAGAGCAAAGCAGAACTTGATAATTCCACTATCACTTGCTCATTTCCTTTTCTATTTATCAAGTATACAGTGAACAAATTGTCATTAATATCGAGAATTAATTTTGTTTATTACCCCTTTTATATGAAGAAAAAAAGACAAAAGTGTTATAAAGTTGCCACTATTTGTCTCAAATTTGGAGTCAGTAGAGTGTTAGTAATTACGAAAATGAGTGTTGGTAAGGAAGTGTTATTGAAAAGGTTGGATGTATTTTTAAGGCACTCATGCTTTCAGGTGATAAAAAATTGGTGCGAATTGGAAATTACATTATGACGGGTAAAGTGCTAGGCAAAGGACACTTTGCAAGAGTAGAAGAAGCTATACACAGCATCTTGAATGTAAAGGTTTGTTCAAGTTTCATAAATCATTATTAATAGACAAATAGCAAAAAAAGCACTACTGGAAAGAAGTTGTAATGAAGCATTGACACATCTACTGAAATATGCGTTTTTTGTACTCCAGTAACTTGCAACTATTTTTAATTTTCTATAAACTTGATATTTATAACTATTCATATTTTATTTTTATATAAATACCCGACGGAGAATATTTGAATTCTTTTTTTCAGTTTAAATTTGATATTTAATATTTTTACACCGATAAATTACTTTAATTACTTTAGACTTATGTTTTTCAAAAATTAGTGTGAAAAAATTTCATATGTATTATATAACATTATCATAAAATTATGAATTTCCTCCTTACAGCAGTGGAATTATCACATATAGCGTTTCTATTTCGCTTCATAGAAAAAGGTCCTTATTCTGCTAAAAATAAGTAACAAAATTGGTACTGAGCTCGTGATTCTAACCGGGTTATCGGTTAATCTATACATCCGGTTCACAGAGCTATAAATAACCGATATCTGTCTAATTAACTAATTAGACGAATACTAACAGCTTAAAATGGTCATTGTACTAATAAAACCTACTTATTTGTTAGTGCATTGATTTTTATCTTTTTCTTCATTTTAAAATTGAAAGTTTCATCCGCTTTCGCTTAACATATAACAGTATTGTTTGTTTTTGGAGTTGAGGTAACCAAAAAATTAAACTGGGGATGAATGAGTGTAGCGCATCCCTTCAGAGGTACGGGGGATTTTGTTATTTTTGCTACTGTTTAAATAACAAAACCATCAAAATAGCGAAATTACCAAATCATTGGCAACAGTAAGTACTTTATACTAACTATTTAATTAGCTCCCTAACGCCCTGCATATAAGAATCATGGAACCTAGATGCAACCGGTTTTAAATTAAACCTCATTTTCTGCTGTGCTACTGTTTTTAACAGAACCCTTGTTTATACTTTTCAAAATATTTTTTTTCATTTCTAATAATATAAGTATATAAATTTAAATAAATTAACTACTATAATCTGAAGAAAACTGCACACTAATTAAAATTATAAAACTTTATAACAAATGTGTACTCTAATTTGGTTAAATGCATGCCCAAGCTCAACGAATCAGGGATCGCGGTATCAAACTCGCGATTTACGTTTCCGTATATGAAAGTCTTAAGGTAAACCCAGAAATAAAACTAAAATGGTATAAGATTCGGCGACCTAAGAGACCCAGCAGGTGCAGCGCACACAGTCCACTTTCCGGGAAAATTGTCTCTTCAAAAAACAAGAACGATATTCTGCTACTGTATAGGTCCTTTCAAATAACTTGTCACGATAAATTTCCAGCTTTTGAAATGCCAAAATTGCCCAAATTACTATGAAAACCTCGATTTAACCGTGAAAACAAAAAGTATATCGTATCGTATCGTAAATCGTATATGCGTATGCAAATTGAGTTCATATACGTATATATCTCATATTGTCGTGCTCAC
>QYTT01091532.1:30274-41870 GCA_006980735.1 Dasypogon diadema
TACGAGCTAAAATGTCAATTTTTCCGCTGGAACGGAATTTTGCTTTCCCCATCATTCTTTGTTCTTTTTAGGGTTTCGTACGTCCGAATGAAAAAACGATCCCTTATAGGATCTCTCGTGTGTCTGTCTGTCTATCCATCTGTTACAGCTAATTTGATCCGAATCTACTAGACAGATTAAGTTGAAATTTGGTACACATATAAATTTATGTGACCCAAACACGGGCATGTGACTTAAGTAAATGAATTTTGAATATGGGGGTCACTTTTAGGGGGCAAATTAGAAATTAAAAAAAAAGTTTTGCAAACTGTGCCGTGTGACATTTAAAATGAAATATATTTTTTATATTGTCTCAAATATATATTTTTAAAATAAATAGTTTTAAAGTTATTTAAGAAAATATATGAAAATTGACCACCCCTCTTATCGCCGAAACTACTGTTTTGAAAAAAATACTGAAAAGATTACAGGAAAACCTATAAGAAGTCTATGGTCTTAAAATAACATGGTAAATCTCTCAATATTGTGTGTAACAAATCGAAAAATGAAATATCAGAATACCTTCTTTCACTCGGTCTTAGTCTACGTATTCAAGAATATACGACAAGACAAAATTCAACAATAGACAATATATTCAGCGATTTCCCTCCGGTACCATACATACTTTTTTTAGTTATCACAAACAAATTTGGGTCCGATTTTAAAAAAACATGGTAGATAACATATTCATCGTACGGAACCCTAATAAGTGATTTCATCTCGCACTTGTTTTACACATATAATCAATCAATAGGACCATCTTCAGCAAAAACGCATGCTTTTGCCATATAAATTAACCTTTAATCAGAGAGCTTTTCTGATTTTTACTCTATTCAGTGGGAATACAGCCGTAGAGTGTAAAAAGCATCTGAACTTGTGACAATTCTTAACACTGTCAACTCAAGAAAAGATTGAACGGAATAATTTTAATTAAAAGAGTTCAACAATAATTAAATTAATAAAAGATATTTCTTTTTAGTTACTTATATTACTTTAAAATTAATTAATTTAACCTACATCTTTGTGTTGGTTTATTTTATAATTAGTTACTATTATTTTTTATTATTCATAATTTTACTATTTTTTTGTGGCAAAGAAAATCCTGACTAATACCTTGGATAATATTTTAAATAATTTGTTTTAAGGGCCGATCCTAACTTTGCGGCCCAACAAACACTGCTTTAGGATTTTTTTCGATGTAAATTATAGGAACAGAATAGCCTTTCGCCTTCGCATGCACTTTGAAATTTTCTGGAGCAATCATGCTCTGGTGAATTACTCATTTCCTTCAGCAATATGCGGAACAAATCAACCCTTTCGGGGCCAGCTATCTGCAACCAATATTGCGTGCGTGGGCGATATCTAGTTTACTAACCTCACTGAATCACATTATACAAAAGATAGAACATTCTTGAGGTCCACGTGATCTTTCACGAGTCATAATATTTCTAATAACTGAGCTATTCTAATCTCAGAATCACGAATCCTGTCACTATGTTTCAAAAAAATAACTTTTGCATATATACATATATTTCTCTATATTCGACTCACCTGAATTCAAATTATAAAATCTTCTCCTAGGTAAATGGTCATACTTCCTTGAGTCCTATTTCGACCTCATACGTTCGCGGATTCCGATGTTCTCTCACGAATTTCCTTATTTCCCTTTTGTTCTTGCACTTCTGGCTTTTCCTTGTTATCCTTGCTTCTCCTGTTCTTTTTGCCTTCTTCCTTTTTCTATTTCACCAAAGAGAACTCGCGTCCAGATCACGCTCATTTATTCCTTCCGCAGCCAGATTCCAAAAAGAATTTGATATAATCTCCTCCTCAAAATTTTGATTATGCATAATTAATTGTTCATTTCGGGACGGATATGTTACAATGCGTTCTGAATGAATATAAAGAAAATGTAGCCAAATTCATATGATTTGATTTAATCAAGAACAGCACAGACCTCTACTAAAATTAGTTCTCTTCTCTGCATTCTCCGAAGACACTACAAGTTATATTTGCAATTTAATAATTTTAATAATTAAAAATTTTAACTGAATCCTCTCATAATAATTTTATATAGAGTATTATCTCTTTTTGGGAGAAAGGGAAAATCCAATTGACGGATTCTCAACCTCCGGTTGTGTTGGACTCTCAGCCAAGCCTGACTAGGCAGCCGACCAAAATTTCTCGCTCCTGTCTTTAAAGACTCCAGCCCGGAGCTGTTTGCCACATTATCCTCCAGGACCCTTGCCTCTAACCGCCAGTGGCTTCTGATGTCCAGCGTGTGCTCCACAATGTCATCTGATGTTAACCGGCCCAGCTCCAATTCCACGTCTGCCCTCCCGTCTGACCATCATCTCAAGAAAAAAGCATCGTGTTTACTATCTCCACAATACGCGCACTCCGTCGAGTCGACCTTACAGACCTTGTGGACATAGTACCGAAAGCACCTGTATTCCTTCAGGAACTGCGTGAGATAGTAGTTCACCTCGCCATGTTTTCTGCTAATCTACAGTTTGATTAGAGGAAGCAGTCTTACCGCTCTTTTCCCTCCCCTTCCCACATGTACTCAATGTGTGGAATTTTTCCTTCCTTAAAAGCCTTCCTTTTATTAAGACGGCTTTTCTTTCCTTTGCAAGGAATCCAACTAGGATCACTCTCGATAACAAGCACTGCCGGTTTCGATACTTTGCGGTATGCACAGGTCACCTTGAGAGCACCCGGTCTCTGCATCAAGGCTAGGCGCTTCCTGTCCACATTGTTTTTTTTGCAAAAAAGGACCCATTTCTGTTTTAGAATTCATAAGTTGTTTAAATTACCCACTATTTTTATACCCTAGATGTAGGGTGAGTAAGTAAGTTTAAGCAAACGTTTATAACGTATAAGAATATTCATGATACACAGAAATAAACTATATTGCCATTAATGGGACAAGAAAAGAAGTCGTTTACTAGAGAGTTGAAATTTGGTACATAGATACCTTATTAAGATTGAAAGATCAAATTCGTAAATAGGCCAATTTGGACAACTCCTTCATAGGGTTGCCATATGAAAACTACAGGTACCTATATCAAACAAAAAATCGATATTTTTCTTCTAAAACGAGAATGCTTCGAAACAGATGGGTAAAATTCGGCACGCATATTATACTTTTGTAAAACCTAAATATCTTAGCAGAAAATTAACCAAATCGGGCAACTATTTCAGAGGGTTGCCACATGAAAGTTTTATTTTTTAAAGCTGGCAATGTAACTTTTTTCAAAAGTTTTTGCGATCGTCATGAAAATATGCATATATAGGTTTTCGGAGTAGCTGATTGCGAATCCAGAGCCGGATTTCTTAAATTCAAAATGGCGGGTCCAATATGATGGACAAGATTTTCTAAACGTCAATGTTGTGTTGATAAAATGACGGATATATAGGTTTTTGGGGCTGATGATTACATGCTTAACATTAACGCTTAAGAACTCAACATGGCGGATTAAATATGGCGGTCATAAATGTTAACTTTTTCAAGAGTTTCTCGATCATCATGAAAATAAGTCCATATGGGTTTTTGGAAATTGCTGATTTCGAATCTGGAGTCAAATTTTGGAGATTCAAAATGGCGGGTCCAATATTAAAGCTAAAGGGTGCGTCGACAGGTTGTGAATAGTAGGACTGTCTGCAGGTTTGAAGGTCAGCTGCGAATATTTAAGAATAAGTAGCCGCGGACAATTAACTACAAACGCATACATACATAATTTGTCTAAACCAGTTATAGCTTCTTTCCTTGTTTGAAATACAGCACGAATTGTCATTTTAATCCTGTATTTAGATCCGCTTGAATTTATTGTAATTTCTCCTTATTAGTTGACAAGAAATTAAAAAGATAAAATTAAAGGGATTTGAAAACACGAATGTGATGACAGATTTCTTAAATGCACTTCTTAAGTTTTCATTGATAATAATTCGCAAATATATATACCAATGTAAAGGTTTTTCAGAACCACCCCATTAATATCCAATTTTGATAAAATCCCGTAAAATTTATTTCTGAAACTAACTACTTTTTGGGCTTCGAAGAAATCCAAATATCGGTACACCTACCTCTGAACGTTGAAATCGGCGAAGTTTACTCCATTAAATTTTATAAAAAAGTCATTATGAAGACTATGCGTAAAAACGGCATTTAATTAATAATTAACTGAAATATGCAATTGAAAAAAAAATTGAAACTACGACTTAATATAAAAGAAGATAAGTTTTCTTCCGTTTGAGATAAGCCGCTGGAAAATTTCTGCTATCATGACAGTCACATTTATATTAATCACTTCATTACAATTTTTACATAACATTAATAAACGCCGAACTGGCTACATGTTCAAATAACTATACAAGCCGCATTTGCTGCATTATATGATAACGTGTTGATAGACCAAAGACCGCGATATACTCTAATTTCAATAGATAAGTGAGAAAATGTGTGTCACGTACAAGCAGACTGTATGTCGCCTGCAATTTTATGCTTTGCTGATGACTTAAAAGCCAAGTAATACAACTGCAGCAGATACGACGATATGTGTTAGCTGGAAATTGCCACGGGTATTATGTGAGTCATAAAGTCCAACAAGCCTCTGATTTAAAAAAAAAAAGTGCTTGATGCAATCGTGCAACGTGATTTCTCGAGAATACAAAATGATCATACTCAAGGCTACTTCCTGAAACTCTCATTTAGGAATTTAAGATGTGAAAAATCTGCAGTTGTGTATCGAATTTAATAATTAATGTCACGAATATCCGGTGCAATCGACATAATACCAAGTCAGCAATGGGTAATAGGTCATGTCGGACATGATTCTTCGAATGTCAAAACTTGCACTTATTCAAAACCCGCGGGATATATACCTTACAAGCCATGAAGGAGAAATTCTCAACGTGAAGATATGGTCCCGCGAATTCAGTCAAATTACATTGATTCTTATGGACCACACGATAAAACTTTTTGTTCATCCCCTGATGGTGCCTAAAGTATCCATTCTACGGCAAAATTGTCTTCTAAGCAATTAAAGCTCGGTTCTTTACCTTTCTAATGATATCAAATTTAATATCTCTTGCCTAACAAAATTATATAAAGTTTTCAGTCCAAACGAAACTCTTAACTATTTTTCGCTTATATACCAGTGGCAGCCAGCAGAAAGCGAGTCAGTGCAGTTACAAGAAAAATTGTTAGAGTTTATTTTATTTTACACCAAAAGAAACTAGATATATTAGATTTAAAATTCCTAGAAGACTATTTTTAAGTAGAAAGAATAGTTTCGGAGCTACACCAGTTTCAACTAAAAAAATTCCTGTTCTCCCATAAGAATTAATGCAATTTGATCTGAATTTTGGGACTACACCTCCTAGTAGTTGTGTGCGTTATTTTCTCTGGTTCACGGCTTGTAAGCATATATCCCAGGGGTTTTGACTTATTGCTAATTGATTTAGTATATCTGAAAAGCAATTACAGGTAAATTGGACAATTACACTTAACCATCAAAGTTCTGCTTAATATCAATTAGCAGTCTGTCATTGCAATAATATCAGATACGAACAAAAATATTTATTTCGAATATTACATCAAGGACACATGATTTATTTTGAGAATATACCGCAAATATTCATTACTTCTATTAAATCTTAAATATTTTTATCACACGTATCAATATTAAAGTAATCAAAGAATTACGTATGTTTAGCAGTCTTAGCAGGAGAAGTAATTAATTATATTTTAACATTTATGTTCACGAGGTATAAGAGAATACATATCCTTTGCTCTAGAGCTTTGGAGCTTTGAACTAAAACAGACCCAACTAACAAAATAAATTTTCCCACAATAATGGCAAAATGAAAAAAATAAAAAGTACCTACCTTTATTTAAAAAAAAGGAAACATTTAATCCTTTGAGAATGTTTACAGTTCGAGAAAGTAAAAAATACTAAGAACCAAATTAAAAGTATTTTATATCTACAGGTAAATTAAATTTAAATAAGGTTTAGGGGAGACCGGAGCTATTCGAAACACTTTTTTTCCTTTTGCGTGCCTTGAGCTCTATATTCACTGGAGAAGAAAATGTTATAAAGTTTGAGAGATTAAATCTTTATTGGGCTGTAAAAGAAAAGGCATGAAATTGTATGTACATTATTACGATCCATGCATTAAAATGTCTAGCAGATCTAAGTGCTTTGAATAGCCCCAGAACCGGAGCTATTGGTAACAAATTTGTAAAAATTATGACCGTGTTCAGCATTTGTTCCGCTGTTAAATCTTAATTTTAAAAAATTGTAATTTATAATCCATTATTTCAAACTTTAACATTTTGTTTAATTGAATTCACTAATTATTTACTTATATTGAAATTATGCATTCATTTTATAAAAGAAATTATTTAATTTTATTTGATTTATTGCAATTTTGAACGTTGACAAATAATAAAATTGTAGGCACCTTTTTTGGTGCGTTTTTGATACGATCGTTTCCCTCAACGATTTTTTTTTTGCTCCATGGAAATCCGATCCATGACGTCAGGATCCGTCAAAATTTCACATAGTCATTTTTTACATCCTCTGCGTCTCACTCGGTTAATGGAAGTGGTAGAATTTCCTCAAGTGTTATATCCCTATCTGATTGTCGTCGTTGATTATCTTACTATGATCGTTTTCATCCAGTTGTAGAGTTTCTTTGCTTCGAAGGAGCTCACGGCTCACGGCTGATCCGAATGCTGAGGATTAGGGCGATCATTTACTTGGCTGGGTAGGAAGTCAATATCCTGAAATGTATTTCGATTTAAGGGCGAAATTCCAGTGCAACTTAATTCCGTCTGAATATTCGTGCTCTTGGCTGATAATGGCAACGCCAAAGTGGTGTTCTATTCAAATTCATCATTACATATTGTATATGAACTGATTCCACATTTTAAAATCAAAGTTGTTCTATTTCTACATCGTTGTCGTTTTCGGGTATAAAAAAGCTTTTACCAAACATTTGACGCTCGAACAGGGACCAATTTTTGATTATTTCAAAAAAAAATCTTCAAATCATTCAAAAATTATTTCATTTGCCCAGCCAGTAAATTCAAGAGAATTATTTACGAATGGAATTAAGTATTGAACATTTTAGATGGGATCTTGAATATTCCGTTTCATTGGCCAAGTCAATCTATTTATTTAAAACATAAAAGATTTTTAATATTGATATGGTCATTATAAGATGTTGTTAGGTTAGCTAATTACGTAATAACTTAAGACAGAAGCTCCCTTAAGTAGGGACTGAATAAATTAACTGACTTGGTATTACATGGATCTCACAACTTTTTACGGTAGAAGAACTGAGTTGCGAGACTTGGTTTTTTTACAAATTATGTTTTTGATGACATTTGTTTTACATAATTTCAAAAATTAATTGTTTAAATATCCCGCCTAACAACGCCGGCAAAAGACAAAAGCATATTCGGTCTATATCGGTCTACTTTCTGCATGTCATGTGCCATAATGACGGCAAAAGCAGGCGCCATAAATTAAAATGTGATTAGATTTTCGGATTTTTTGTTATGTGTAGCATGATAAAAAGGTAGGGTTGAGTGAAATTAAATTCTAAAAATTTTTTGGAACGTAAATTTGGAAGGTAGAACATATAAATAATTGGATCTACTCACACTGAACAATATTTAGAACTCGATTACAGTTCAGTTTGACTTTAAAAATCGAAAGAGATGAATACATCGACTTTAAAAATTTGTGCCATTTTCTTGAAGACAACTTGTATGGGACACCCCCTCCATATATTCATCTCAGTGATCTAAATCTAAATTAACTATTTAAATTTAAATTCTAAGTGTGCACAAATTTAATACTTCTACTACTTTCTAGACGTAGGCTTACATTTTAAGAATACAAAGATCAATCATATTTAACATTTCTATAAACACCTTCGAATGACGCACTCTTTAGATCTATCACATCAATCCGTTCAATAATTATCAATTCAATTCAATTATCTTTGATATCAAATAATTTTTCCGAATGAAGTATCAAATTTAATCCGCAAAGAATTGTTAGCGTAGTTATTTTGTCAACTTATTCGGCAAAAAATTGATGCCGAAGGATGCTGCGATTAGATTGTGTAAACCATGTAAAACTATCTTAAGATTTTGTGAAGAAAGTAAGCTTATAAAAACTGTTTTCGTCCGCTCCGGACGGATTCAATAATACCATATTGAGGCCTTCAATGTGTAAAGTGTATGAAAGTGTAAAGTATTAATTTCAAATTTTCAGAAAACACTATCCACACCATTATGCGCACTTTAAATATGTATACATTTTATTATTTATTTTTAAATTGATTGATTTAATCAAAACTTACCTATGTGGTGTGTGATTTTACGGAAACAATTGTGTTGAAATTGAAACAAACCCCTGATACGATGACAAGCCAACGTAAAGCATCAACAAATCTGCACATATAAAAAAACGTGGCCCATATCTTCCAATACTGGAAAATACGTGGATTTAATAGCCTCCGTTGTATGCAAATGTTGCCTTTTCCTTTCAATGTAAGATCATCTTTGCATTTGCCTTTTTGTAAGTCGTGAGGCTCCACTTTCTGCAAAAACACGAGACCCAACAAGCCAGCACAAAATGTCAGATAAAGGCTAGAATTTGATATCATTTCCACGAAAACTTTTGTCAATGAAGACGAAGATATTAAATACATTTCAATAATGGTGCTAATCCAGTCAATTTGTTCGAGTTTATGGTCATTGCACAACGAGAACTGTTGAATGAACGAGGATTCTTAATGCAATTTCCCTATGTATGTAGTGAACACCAGGTCAAATTCGTGACTCTGTAAATCGAGACATCGGATGACCCGGGGAAATGAACCCACATTTTAACGCTGATCGGATTCGAGATAGAACTTTCTTGTTGGGCATATGCAATACCTGGTTACTCGCGTTCTGTAGATCTGTGTTCAGCTATCTTGATTCTCTGGAATTACGTCGCAAATACGCAACTTGCAATTAGTTAAGACGATTAAATCTTTAGATACTGTAATTATTGCCCAATTGCATTCAATTTAGAGAAAGTTCTGTACCTAATAATAGTATAAATTAATAAAGCCAATGCGTACTCTTGAAAATCAACTTGATACGCGTCACCTAACGACTTTTAGAGTATAGGCTTGAGACCTCTGGCTTCTTGTCATTAGCTTCACACACGTTTCCACTTTATGGACATTTCAGAATCATTTCCCATGTCCACTTCTCATTTCCTTATGCATTATGGTAGCAATTGGTAATTTCAGACCAAAACCGCGAATAATGAAAAATTATATGTTAGAGAGTAACTCATGTACGCAATGCCTTTAATGAATAACTACGAATAGAATGGAATTAATTCGTGTAAATAATTATTGCATATACTTCTACTTTTTGGAGAATTGTTCATGATATAAAAATTATGTTTAATCCATTATAGACCACTTTATACCATTAGTAAATTGAATGAACTTTTTAACGGTTTTTTTTCAAAAAGATAAGCAATTTTCAAATATCAAAGTTTCAAATCTTTGTGCCATTTTTATATCCTAGCTAGATGTAGGGTATTATAGTTTTTAGCAAACGTTTATAGCGCATAAAAATATTCATGATACACAGAAATAAACTAAACTAGAGAAGACTAACAAGAGCACATTCGAAATAGATCGATAAAATTCGGCACACAAGGACTTGAACAAAGCCTGAATATCCTGGCAGAAAATGAACCAAATCGGGCAACTCCTTCAGCTACCAGGTCGACATTTTCAAAACTTTTTGTAATTTTTCACAATAAAATAATTATTGTTATTCAGTTCTCACTTTTACTTATTTTTACTTCCCACTTCAAATTGTTAAATTTTATACTTAGTACAATCTGAATTGAAATTTAAGTATGATGCCGTTGAGATAATTTGATAAAATCTACACCATGTAAAATTGATGAACTAAGGAAGTTTTTGAACTAGTTTCTGAAAAAAAAATTATGGAACTTTTTTCTTAAAATTGCCATAGAACATTCAAGTTAGTTTTTGTTTTGGTAAAAGAAAAAATTCAATATTATTTTTTGAGACAATGGTGAAGTGTATTGAAGTAAATGTTTTTAAACACAACAGGTGCACTGTTAAGCTATTTCGAGAAAAAAAATCAAGTGCCTATCTCACTTACTTCGATCGCTATGACCAAAAATCCCTTACAACACGTAATTGGCAAAGAATTTCGAAAATTTGTAATAACTCGAAAACTAAGAAAAATCGTAGAACATACATGGGGTTGATTTGGGTTCCCCGAGGGACGCTCTACCTCCAGGCTTCCGATTATCACTATTTTTTGGGACGCCCTGTATATAAGTTGATAAGTTGTAAATAGTAAAACTATAATATATTGAGAGAATTCAGGACCATGGAATATGAAATTTTATTGCGAATATTATTTTTCCGTTAATATCTATTATGATAGGTCGAAATAAACAACGCGCCCTAAAACTCATGTAAAATTGTAAAAAACTAATAAAATATTTTAAGAAAAAAAGAACAACAATTGTCATTGCAATTTAGTGCAAAATGGCTCTTTTTAATGCACTGAACAATTTGGTTCAATACATATAGAAGATCCGTTCAAGTAATCCATTCTTTTCATTCATTTGGATCCCATTTTCATTATTCATTGTCTATTATCATACATCATTTTTCGAAGAGATGTAAAAGTTGAGAGCTGAGTTTGTAGAGATTTTCGAAGTTGCTGATTTTTGGTCAGAGGCTAGAAATTCGAAATAGCGATGCCAATATAACTGACGGATTTTGTCATTTATTGTCTGATTCGACTCAAAAGTTATCGATAAAAATCATCTAACTTAAAGCAATACGGTTCACTGCTATGGAATCGCCGAAAGAAAACTCTAAACTGAGAGATCCCGCAGTGGTGTATTAGGGTTACGATTCTTTGCTAGCGACAGCTTTATATGTATTTAAGCTGAATAAAAGAGTATTTACAATGGCAGCGTAGAGTACTTTCACACACAATAAAGAATGGATTTTGGAATTTTGCTGGGACTTTTGAATTTTCTACATTTTAGTGCATTTAAAAATGAAAGCTTTTTTTTTAAAAAAAATCCTTTGTATATATTTTATTGTCTTGATTTTGGAATTAAAGTAAAAAACAGTTTACTTTGATAAGTAAGCATAATTTCCCATTTCAGGTTGCTATTAAAATTATAAACTTCAAAGAAATAACGGATGTATATGTGCAAAACAACCTGAGAAGAGAAGCGCAAATTATGTCAAAAATTTCACATCCTAACATAATTTTCCTTTTTGAAACTCTCGAGGTGGGTTATCTTCTATTAATCTAAATCAGAATTTTTACACAGCTTACATTTTAGACATCTAAAAATTATTATCTTGTGACCGAAATAGGATCAGGGGGAGACTTATGCAATTACGTTAAATCCCAGAGATTTGGAAAATTGGATGAACGACGTGCTCGTCCTTTAGCCAGGCAATTAGTGTC
>QYTT01091534.1:0-22804 GCA_006980735.1 Dasypogon diadema
AGCGTGTCTTTTAGGGCCAATAGCCGCCGCTTGAGGGGTGTCCCTCATCTGCATATTAACTTCTCTCGAACTAACTGCTATAGACATGAGTCTATTAACTGCATGTGTAAAACCGTTAACCGCATTGCTGGGCACTTTGATCTGAATGTTTCTAAGGATGTACTTAAGAATCGTCTTCATGTCGTCCTGTGACTCTTCGACTAGGTGTTGGCTCTTAACAATTCCTGGTCTAATCGAATATAGTATAATAGTTTTGCGTTTAAGTGATTAGGTATTTGATATGGTAGAATCACAAAATTTATATTGTTTTTTTGCGCACATATCTTAAGTTAATATACTTTTTTAGACGACATTGTATGATTTATTATTTTCCGCCAGTAGGTGTAAGTTTTGGGCACACTATTCTTGAGCAACCAACATAAAGCTGATCATGTGAGAAGCAAGGAGTGTTCAAATGAATTCTTATCACTTTCAGCGTTTGGCCCTGGGACTTATTAATGGTCATGGTAAATGCCAACTTTAGGGGAAATTACCGCGTCAAATTATTTGGGATAATTGGGATCCGGGGAATCAACAAGCTATCTCCTTTAGCTGCTCCGATAAGAATAGTGGCCTTTATGATATTTCTCCCCAGCTCTGTGACACGTAGCCTAGTGCCATTGCACAATCTCGGAGCATCAAGACTACGCATCAGCAAAACTGGGACGCCACCCTTTAGGTCCAGTTTATGGGAGGGCACGTCTGTTAATTTCAAGGTGTTAAGAAATTCTACAGGGTAATTTGAACTGTCGTCACTGCTCATCACCGTGTCTATTGATGTGTATATTTCTGATTCACCGGTTAACTCTTCTAATATCTTTTTGTTA
Source organism: Dasypogon diadema (assembly GCA_006980735.1). Taxonomy (NCBI): domain Eukaryota; kingdom Metazoa; phylum Arthropoda; class Insecta; order Diptera; family Asilidae; genus Dasypogon; species Dasypogon diadema. The sequence goes on from QYTT01091534.1 coordinate 867, forward strand.
ATGTTATTGATGGACTCATTTTTTGGCGACAGCACTGTCCTCTCGCATAACCATTCTTCGTTGCTTATATTGTTTTGTAAGTTCGGAAAAATGTGGGATATAAGTTCATCCTCTGTCATCACTGGATGGTAGAAATAATTGGTAAACTCAATTTCACGATCTAGATCTGTTATTTAGTAGAAGTATATTAACTTAAAATATGTGCGTCAAAAAAAATCAATATGAATTTTGTGATTCTACCATAGCTATTTTTCTCTATTACAGCTCTAGCGTGAATTTTTTATCGTATTAATTTTTTTTTATTATTCACACATTTTTCGTTTCTCTCTGGACCCAATTCTGAAGCCCGCACAGACGAAGTCGCGGGCAGAAGCTAGTTTTAACATAAATCGATAACAGTCGTTAAGCCATGTCATTTACTGGGATAAATAGTATCCTATGTGCTAATGCAGGTTATAAACTATCTGTGTGCCGAATTTTATCCAAATCTGTTCAGCCGTTTTTGCGTGATTGAGTAACAAACATCCAAACATCCAAACTTTCACACTTAGCAGGATAATTCATCTTACTTCTAAATTTCTCTTTAACATTAAAAATTTCATGGGAATGCATATGAACTCGCACACCGCTTATCACTGCGGGCGTCAAATTGCATTCGCACCTGGGAAGTAGCTTTTAATTTAGAATGTCGCGTCGGTGAGAATGGAATTTGCTGCGGCAGCAGTAAGCGACATGGGAATGAAAATATGCACCATGAAACTGAAAACTGATTCTGACTATTTAATTTCATTTATCGATTAATTCATTAATTAATAGCCAAAAGATCTGAACATTCTCCCCCGCCTCAAACTGGAGTTCAAAGGTGTATTTCCGAGTCCACTTTGCAGGCATCGCGATAGAGTTGGCGTGGTGCCGGTACTGTGGGAGTATTCCCGTTGCGTTGACGTTGGTTCGCGTACAACTTTGACAGAGGGTATACAAGAATGCTGATGGTGATTGCAAGGCTGGTGCAGCCAACGCAATAATGATGAATGTGTTGATTAACATCGGAAGGTGAAGTTGTTTCCTCGTTTTATAGTTTCTTAGTTCTCCGTTTTATAGAGAGAAGATCTTCGTTGAGTTCCTGAGGATTAGTTGGATAGATAGAATGTTCGAAAGTTCCTTTGATCCAATGAATTCAGAGAGATTTTTGGATGGCACAAAAGCGGCTTTCGTTTTGTTTTGATATAAATTAGCTGCTCGTATGATGGTGGTTTCCTCTTTAATAGTACATCCACTGGTTACATTAAGGATGCCGGATCCTGATAGAGTTTTAGTGACCACGGATGCGCCGCAAATAACGCTGATACTCTTTCCTTGTTCGTGACAAAAATGTATTGATTTGGAGTGGAAAGTTGAATCCAAGTTGGTACATGGGTGGACTTAGTTATTCTGCAAGAGGACGATGATGTCGATTGCATAAAAATGGCGATTTCACAACTGATGGTGTTAGATTCTTTCCGATAAAGGGGGTGCTCTTGCTTACAAATGTAATCCCTGTTGTCGATTTTAATGCATCTTGACATTGCCTGCTCAGTCATGGGGTAGTAAAAGTCCCGATGTAAGCTGACGACCAGAAATTGAGTTGAAGGATTAATTGTGAGAAATGTGCCGTTCGTCCACACCGGAACTGGGACGACCCGAAGCATTTCGAATTGGTCGTATGTGAATAGAGGTAGTAGTACTCCGATTGACTTTTCCTTGATGATTTATTGCATTCTTTGATGGTTGGTTAGCATTAAAATGAGTCATACAGATGGACTTTTCAAGTATTCTATTACTCCTTGTTTTTGTAGTTCGTCCATTATAGTATTAAATTGGCCAAGAATTCTGTTGAGATAATCATCGAATTCCTTTACTTGCTATTCCATTGTCTCATGTGGCTCTTCCATTATATTGACGGTTAAATCGATAACTGAAGTATGATTTCGCAAAAATCCTAAGAGATGTTGATCGTTATGGTGTAAGTTGCCTGCCATTTCTTCCGTGTAAGAAGCATCAAAAACGCAGAATAGAGAACTGGCTATATTACCAATTACGTTCAGAGGAGCTAATCTCCTCCGTCTTGAATGCAATCTATGATGTAACAATTTTGAATTTCCGTAATAACACCCGTGAGCTGAGAAACTCTTAATGCACTGGACCGATTATGAATGCTTTTATTACATATTTGATATAAGTTCTCGATTCCCTTATTGATCGTGTCTACCGCTTGCAACAGTTCGTCATATTATAGTATACCACGAGGCTGTGCTTAGGCACAGCGGCATCCCAGATTAGTTTCCATAGAACCTATAGGAAGATTTTCGCAACGATTACGACTGGACTCATGATTCCTAGGGAATCAAACAAGTGAGCGATGTCGGAAGAAGCCGTTCTTTTCGTGATACTCTTTCCTTCTGCCAATAAGTCTTTATGCAAAAGCTGTCACTTTTGGGAAGCCAAGTCAGCCCTGGTATTTTGTGTGGCAGTTTTCTTGATCTTCGACATCAAATTGTAGTATTCTTACTATTTGGCCTTTCATTTCAAGGCTCTCCCTTAAACTGTTTGACCCGGTCATCACGTCGTCAACGTATATGTGGTTTTTTATTACGTTCGAATCCAGTGGATAGCGGCCTTCAGTCTCTGCGGCCAGACGCCTAAGGCTAAATATGGAGCAGTAGTAATCCCGTAAGTGACGGTTGATAGCTAATAATACTTATTTGGTTCCGTGGGAGAATTTCTCCATATTATTAATTGGTATTTTCTATCTTCCTGGCTCATTTGTACTTGACGGTACATGTTTTCGATGTCCGCCGTAAATACGAATGTACTTAGTCCGAAACGTAAAAGTACAGAAATGACATCCTCTTGAAGCGCTGGACCGGTATGTAAAACTTTGTTCAACGATACGTTGGGGGTAGTCTTAGCAGATGCGTTGAACACAATTTGCAGCTTGGTGGTGGAGCTATTAGGCCTGATTCCAATCTAACTTCCTCTATGTGCTCAAGGCATAAATATTCCTCTATGAAATCAATATACTGTCGCCTGAAATCCTGATCTTTACTTAATTTGCGTTCCAAAGGAAGGAAGCGCTGTAACGCCAAATCCTTTGGCTCTCCTAATAGATTTGGGCTTTGTGCAAATGGGAAATTTATGGTGAAACGATCGGTTTCATCCAAACCATGTAGTGGGAGGAAGTGGTCTATTCTGGTTTTTCTGACCTGAAGTCTCACAAAACATATCTGTACAAAATTTCAAAGTGATACATTGCTTCCCCTTCGAATTATGTCCAATAATCCAAAAATTCAATATGGCGCCCCGACCAAGGAGTGGGGGAGTATGAGCGATTTTCATTTTATTGGTTAAGCGTCTCATAAAACTGCTTCTTACTAAATTTGAGAGCTATATGTTGTTCTTTATTTGAATTATGCCCAATAATTAAAAAATTCAATATGGCAATAATTGCAATTTCGGAGTATTGGAAGAACTAAACGAAGACTAACTAGTTGCACAACTACTGTAATCATTTCACTTAGTAAATTATCAATTTGAATTAAATTAGTAAACGTTTACTGTGTAACAAAGATCTATCAAATTGATTTAACACAGCGTATTTATTTCTTTTATTTAACGAGATTACCAAAAACAAAAAGTGTCGAATTTAATTTCTTTAGTTCAGTTGAGAAGTAAATTGATCTGCTATTAATTTCACCAAACTACCGACAAAATTAATTCTATAAAGCGAGTTGTAAGAAAATTCTTACGCATTTATATGTACTACTAAGATCCGCTGTGCAATTGCACAGAAGGCAAATAAAAAGATTTCAAGTGATGGTAAATTTTTAAAGCATTTCTTTTAACGATCCTACAAATAGACAGGAAAAAGCCAGCATGCTTTAAAATTTACATTCCTCGGTCCTATCAATTGTTTCAGAAAAGTGATTTTGACTAACCTCCCTTGGTTAGAATTTAAAGGAAACAGATATTGGCTAAAGTACTGAAAATGAAGTTAAGAAAGAGTGGAAGTGAATAAAACCGTGAAAGGAACACCTACCCGATTTCTCATTTTCTTATGGTAGGGTAAATGGCGCAGGTTTTTGATTACCGAGAGGTATCCTCACTATAGGTTTGATCTTCTCGCATTAAGAGAATAGATAAGAAAAGCAATAGTATAAATTAGAAAAATAGTGGTGATAGTTATGCATGAGCTTCGCGGAGATTTATGTATTCTGTTATGGCTTCTTTCAGGGAAAACATCTTGTTTCAGTCCGGGTAAGATTTGAATGCAAAACGCCTCGGCGGAAACTGCTCCGACACCGCCAGGGACAGTTGACCATATGAAAAGCAGAACTGAGGAAGGGAAAGGCAAATATTTCTGATTGAAGGCGTTGAACCTTATTATTAATTGCGTAGACGGGATACATAGAGAACTGATGACGATAGAAAGTGGAGAGAAGCGCTAGGAAACCCTGTGCATTTTAACGAAGGTTCACTATTACTTTTATTAAGGGTATTCACGCTCCGTTGTATTCGGCCTTGTATTTGAGTATTTGGTGTAAATTTTCCGTTTCTATGGAAACAACTATGAAAAACTCTGAAATTTACAACCTTGTATATTTACAACACTGAATACAATAAAGCGTGAATACCCTTATTATTATTATTAAGTGTACGTCCCGCCACCCACCGGTAGGGTTCCCAGTGATTGTTTTTAGAAGAAAATCCCCAGTACGCCCAGTCCACTGTGAAATTTTAATTCATTGTAAATTTCGTTCACATTTTTAACAAATTAAATAAATCATATCCATAAAGCAGCCTGAAGTCCATGAACGTACAAATTAAAGTCTTCTAACTGAAATCTACAGCCATGCAATTAAATATATATAAAGCCATATAATTGTATTATAAAATGAGAGCTTCGTGGTATACTAAACTGCCATTTATTCCAGCCACTCGGGTAACATCTTAACCCTTTATTGCATGACTTCTTCTTTTCTGTTGTCAACATGTATTATGTAACATTTAAGAACCTTAAAATAATCTTCAAAAATTTTTGGACTAAGTGAAATAGATTTTCTACATCGTTTTAGGTTTGTTACATACACGTAACATAAGTAACTCAGGAGTAAACTGCTTATGTAAATAAGAAATGGTTTTCTGCATTGACACTTAGGGTGTAATATAGTATGTTTCCATGAGCAGGGTTATGTTAGAGTTGAGTCTTCGTTGAGTTATAAATTGAAAATCCAACCTGAAACTGTTTCCATGAATCTGTTGGGTAACTAGCTACAGCAGTACTTATCTTCTTCTATCTTTTATCTTCTCTTAACTCTAAAATGTTTTATTCTTCTATTATTATTAATAACAAAAAAGAATCACTTTATAACCAAAATCCCTTCCAGGCCTCATGTTTTCCCAAGTTTTGTAGTAATAATGTATTTGACAGCTGAAACCCTGAGTTTAACTGAGTTTAACAAATTTCAACTCAACTCGAGTTTCCATTACCACTAACCCGAGTTCAACTCGGATTCAATCTTGCATGGAAACATACTAATATACATTTAATTGTAAAAAAATATTTACGCAGAATTCACTTACGTAATAAATGTGTAATCGTTGTTGGTTATCACGCTTCATGAATGAGTTCTTTTTAAATTAATTTTAAATCGCATTTCCACCTAAAAGTGTTCAGAAATTTGATGTTGTCATTTTGGTATACATACAAAGAAGGAAATCCAGCACATAAATAAGACAAAACCTGGATGAAGTCTACTAAATATTAGTTAATATTTTATACATCATATATGACACAGGAGTGTACAGTTGCCGGGGTGGTGGCCCCCGCCTCTGCTCGGCCCCCCGCGTCGACCGTTTCCATATACATTAACTTCACGCGTAGGAAATGCAGCCGAGTGCAGAAAACGAATTCACAAACAAGCCCCTATCCTATTCAATAAAGCATTGGACCTATTCGAAAATGCAGTATTTCCTAACCTATGCAAAAACTACACGCTCTGCGCTTAAAAATTCAAATCTTCTTTAAATATTTCGTAGCAGCTATAGCGGGAAACTGATGAGATGGTAATTTCGAAATTGTAAACTCTCTGGGATTTACTACACCTGTAGTTTTTGTATAAGTGCCACAGTACCGCATTATCGAAAAGACCCATTGACTTCTTTATGTTACAGGACTCTCTAGCAAAATCTTTAAATGTGTAAAAAAAAGTACAATTCGTACTTCATTTTACATTTTTACATTGAATGGTGCCAAACGAAACAGATCCATGTTTATAGACGGCAATACCAAGTATGTTACATATGAATGCCATTTTTCAGTCATCTCCCATACAAATTGGACATCGGCATGAGAAATGGATGTTTCTCTGTCTGATTTAATGGATCCTTAAAATTCGATTCGAATCTATTTTGAGTCATTCCGAATCAGTCCAACTTAACTGAACTACCCAGGAAAGCAACCCCAAAGTAATTTGAATTGTGTTGGAATACTGCCGCAGGGGTATAGCTTTCTCTCAAGAAAAGCTCCTTTAAACGAAGAAAAGCAAAATTGCCAGTGTCAAAAATCGCCGCGTAGTCAAAAAAACTTCACATAAAAAAACGTGGTCGGTGGGAGCACTAAGCATTCTTTATACATATCTAGTTTGTGAGAGCAATCTGTGCAATGATATTAACAGAGCAAGGAGGTATTCCCTTATTCAATTGTTCCCGAAAGTGGTTATTCTCTCTGTCTGCATTTGTAATAACTTGAATTGAGAGCATACCTTAATAACACCACAAAATTAATGTTTCCAACTTCTCTTGCAGGATATGATGGTCGAAATCGACTAACAGATGAGGAAGATTCCGCCTGCCCTGCCTTATTGGAACGAGAATTCCATTCGCTACATAGAAACGTGCCTGCGTTACGACGTGCTGGAGTTGATACCACTACCATAAGACAGGTATTGTATGATTCCAAATAAAATTTATCACCCTTACATAGGTATGAGATGCTAAAATGCGCACACTATCCCGCACAGAAAAACAAACAGACCTGACCCTTGGACGCCAATAAATGATTAATTTCCATCTCCACAGCATTTCTACCCTGACGGAGGATGGGGATGGATTGTATGCGGTGTAGCGTTTCTCGCACATGTCCTTACATCTGGATTCCAATTATCGTATGGATTGCTGCTTCTGTATGCAATTCAACATTTGGGTCATGAGGTTGCCACAGAAACAGGTAAAGCAGTTTTGATTACAAAACTAGAAAACACAAGGTATGCTAAACCAAAGTAAAACTTTCGACATATTTTGTTTACATGACGTCACTGCGGCAAAAAATGCAATGAATTTTAGGAAGTTTCTAGTTGTATTTGCCGAAAAATGCTCAAATTATAAAAATATGAAATATGCTGAATTATGCTCAGGGGAATGTTATTGCAAATAAATAAATAAAAAATCTGCTTAATTACTAAAAATATACATATAACTTTGCCGCAGTGACGTCATCGGCACAAATTTCATTTTTCCCTTTACCATACCTTATCTTCTGTGTATACTTTTATGGTCACAGTTGTCATGCTTAAGAGAATTCCAGATTGTTTCCCTTTTTTAACATGTTTTTCTATCTGTACTATACGATTCCAGAGTGGCTATGTCAATCTGTAAGAAAATCGACCAAATTATTAATCTTTTATGTATATGAGTTTGATAAGAAAAACATGTTTTTATATCCTAATAATATTATTAAATCTACTCCACTCCTGCCATCAATTCTTTCCGGTTCGTTTTTTATTTCATACCAGTTGCTATTTGAATTCCTTTGCTCATCTGTAAAAAGTTGAAATATCTCCGTTGTTTCTAATCTGCTTTATTTTCAGGTTGGCTTGGTGCTGCCAGTTGGTCTATGTCAATGATATCCACTCCAATTATTATAGCCTTCTGTCGGAGAAAATCAACCCGCCTTACAGCTGTTTTAGGCGGGTTAGTCCTGGCCCTGGGAATACTTTTCGCATCATTCGCTACACACTTAAACCAAGTTGCCTTCAGCTATGGTAAGTGTGAATAATTGATTCTGTTAGCTGATTAATATTGTACGATTGAGAATAAGAGACTTCAGAACATAAGTAACTTTATTAACTGCTTTACTTCTGCTACAACATTATTGATTATTGATGCTATTGTAATATTAGAATATCTTAAATCATGATTATTTACTTTAATAGACTGCAACTGCATCGAACAAATGAAGTTTTCGTCGTTCATTATGAGTACGTCCGTATGTATAAAAATTGGTCTTGTATAATTTTATTTAGTTCCTTGAAATGAGATCAAATTCTTCTCCTTGAAAACTATCCCTAACATTTTGCTATATACTGCTAAGTGATTTTTAATCACAACATCGTTATTTTTCTACGCAGAATATATTTTTATTTTCTACGTATGATATTCATAATTACAATTGATTTGACTATATTATTTATTTTATTTTACTATACGGACTCATATATATAGCAGGTTCAAATATGCATGTATATGTACAGTGCTGTAAATAATAATGAATTCAATCGGTATATTGTATTTTCCTTCATATAGAGAAAGAAAATTATTTGAATATTTAAATTTAAAGTAAATATCAGTAAGTGCCAAACTGGGACTCTCTTTACACTTAGTTTAAAAGTGTATATATATCTTCTAAAGCTCCTATAAAACTGTGAAGAAAAATATTAATTCAAAATTTTTTCAGTACGTTTACATGTGGGGTATTAAGGCTTTGAGCAAGCACATATGTATATCTTCATGATATACAGATTTAAACTATATTGCCATTAATGGGAGAAGTCTATCCTTCTGTCTGTCTATTCTCCACGCGAGTTACGTACATAAAATTACTACATAACGCAAAAACACTTTCATCGCCGGATCTACCCGACACCTAAAAAATTCCCTCAAAAGAAAAACCTATGGGCTGGTGAGAAATAATTTCTGTAAAAGCTCCCACGGTCAAACTTAAAACCAAAAATACCAAGTTTAGTTCTTAGCCGTAATTATTGTAACTAAAAAGATGCTTACCTTTTAAGAAAATTAGTGATAATTCCAAGTTGAAGGAAAGCATGAAATTAAAGTAAAGTCAGTTAGAGTGTGAATCGGGATCTGGGAAGTTGATAGTTACCTGTAAACAAGAATTTTTACTTAATTATACTATGGACACACAAGTAGTATCAATACCATGATATAGATACCATGTCAGATCTTTACCATGTAGTATAGCCGACCCCTGACACACATGCGTTCGTGGCATAATTTGACGTATAATGTCAGTGAATTCTCGAAGTAAAATTTTGTAGTAAAAATTTCACCGAAAGAATTAATCCGTTGTTACCTAAATAATTTATTATTAATAAATATGCTGGAGAGGTCAAATATAGAGCTGAAAATGTAAGCAAAACACATTAAAGACAACCCTCATGTCGCATAACTGTCACTTATTTTAACTATTTAATTTTCCGCTATTAAGAAATGGTGCTAATGTCAGTAAAAGGGTGCATATACTAGGTTTGAACATGAGGAAACCAGCAAAATTTATCGGATTTCAATACTAGGTACGTTCATGGTATACTAGGTACTTCATCTGGTATCTACCTAGTATTTGGTGACACACATGTATTATACCATGTGGTATTCGAGTACCATGGTATCGAAACCACATGTGTGTCCATAGTATAATACTATAGTATTGATACTACTTGTGTGTCCATAGTATTATTTGAAGTGTTTCACTATTAAAATTTTGTGTGAGAAAGTTATAATCCTAAATCGAAGAGATCAATAAAACTGTAGCCAAAAATGCAAAGTTGTTTTTGTTTGTCGACTAACTTGTGTAAAGGTACTGGATTACACCCAGCCTTTCACAGCGACCCAAGTGATTTTCTCTGTCAAAATGGAAAAAATATAAATCGCGTTGTCTTGTGAATGCTTCAAGCTAGGGACTTGAAATTTGGTAGACAGATACTTTATTTTAAAACTGAAAGATCAAACTCAAAAATGAATCAAATTGGACAATCTCTTGAAAGGGTTGCCATTTGAAACCTCCAGCTGCATCAAGTAAAAAGTTGGTTTTTTTTACTAAAACGAAAACCCTTCCAGACAAATAGATAAAGCTCAGCACACAGATACCTTGGTAAAACTAAAATATTCCGGCAGAAAATAAACCGAATCGGGGGCCTCTTTCCGAGAGCTGCAATACCAATACTCAAAATGTGATATCGTTCGCAACCTCTCTGTTCCACAAAGTTGTTTTGCATTAAAGTATTTACAATATATGTCTTCTTTTCCAATAATGTCTATATAATATGCAGAGTATACAAGAGATAAAGGGCCGGTGAAATATCTCGAAAAGTAAAGCTTTAGGGGAAAATTATTTCGGACAAAAGCTAGAACGCAAAAAGGTGGCACTTTTCAGAGGCCTTGAGCTTAACCTAAAGTCAAATGTAAAGGCCACGTGGAGGTCAACTTTAACGGAATCATGTTGCTATTACGTGTTATTTCCAATTTTTCGGATTTCCGGGAGTTCAAGTATTCGCTTGAACAAGCCATTATTATAGTTGCTACCTTGGGCTGTGAAGAACTGCTAATTCAGTAACCGTTGCAGATTCCTAATTTGGAATAAGTATCGCGAGCATGAACTTTGTAAGATGTCCCGAGAGGTGAAGATGAACTTATTTTGATGCCCAGTCACAGAAAGCGGCCGTACTGTGTCGAGTAGCTACTCTGATATGGATTTTTTCTCGTTCTGGATATTTCACTTCGCTGTCAAACTTCGTATTTAGAAATATATCTTTTTATACCAGTAAACATGCTCTTCTACTTGAGTTTGGAGCAGATTCTTTTATAGGCGTGAGCTACAACTTAATGACAGCCAATTAGCGTATCGTGATATTCGCGGAGAATTTAATTTATATCAGTATGATTTTATGAGGATTGTTTTGATTCGGAATTGGATACATTACTTTTATTTCGAGATCGAATTACAACTTGAATTTAAGAAGAGCGCCTTACTAAGGAATCGGCATTAGTACTAAATTTTCCGGATTTTTGAACGACATTAAAGTCGTAGTCTTCCAATTTAATCCTCCACTGTATAAGAAGAAGAAGGAAGCATCCTTTAAAAAGGATATATCCTTGTTAAAGATTTGCATTCGTGGGGACTATGGAACAAACTTTCGGTAATAACTACCTTGATAACGTGCCCAAATAAGCAACTTTCTTGCAAAGGAACTCACATTTGGTTGGCTAGAACTTAAGGTTATATTTTCTAAAAGACTGAAGGATATCGCGTAACTTATTATTATGTCCGGCCAAGTTTCTCCTGTAAATGGCGATGCAATATAAATAACCGAGGCATCAAATGCCTTGAAACTCAGTTAAAACTTTGTTCATAAGTCTTAGGAAGGTGGGCGGATCATTACGTAGACTCAACTGTTATACTCGTAGTGCCTGCCTGGAGTACTAAAAGCAGTCTTGTGCTTGCGTTATTCATCCACTTTTATTAGGTGGAAGCCATTTGCCAAGTTCAATGTTATGAAGTACTTCGAATCACCCAGTTGGCCAAAAATGCCTTAGGTAAAGGATATGTATCGGTCATAGTGACTTCGTTTAGTTTGTGGTGGTCGAACCACAATCCTCCACCTCTTTTGACCATTTGCCCGGCTTCCTTCAGCACCACCAGTAATGCTGAGTTCTAAGGACTGGGAATATGACGTACTATGCCGTCCTTCAACATTTTATCGGCTTGAGATTTAATTTCGGCTTTGTGATATGGCTTTATATTTATTGGTGGTTGCCTGCTGGGCGTGATAATGAATATTGAGGAGAGTTTATCTCCATCGAGATAGAGTAAATCATCGAACTCTGTACACATCTCCAAGATAGGCTGACTTTCCTGATTATATAGGTGTCCCAAATTCAGTTGTGACGCTAAAGTTTCCAGTCTTCCTTCAATTTTATTTGAGGTTGGGATTTTGTTTAAAGCATAGACGTTGAAGAGGGATAATTTTTCTTAATGAATTGGAGCAGAAATATTGAAATTTACTTCTTCCTTAGAAGAATTTAAAATTTTAAGGTTTACATATCCAGTAACTTGTTGTGCAATTGCTCCTGACGATAAAACCTGGGGCATAACTTTAGAATGGAAGAATATAACTTCCCCTTTTTCGTAGATAGGGCCCACTCTTTTCAGTTCTCGGAGGACACACCGACTGGTATTTAATCGTAAGCTATCTTTTTTCGTTAACATAAATTGTGAAGTTACTATTTTTATGCTTTATTACCTCTCGTCCGTAAGAAGAAGTTTTGCCCCAATATTCCGTCTTAAGTGATAGGGATGAATTGCAATACCACGTGGAAGGGACGTTTTAAGAGAAGATTGTTTGATAGAACAACACCCTCGGGACTAGCTTAAAATATCTGTATAAACGCCTGTTTTGTTCTGGTCTCACTTAATGCAATTATTTACACATTCTTCAAATTGGACGAATACTTTGCTCTTGAATTCTTCAAATGGATTCAGGTTCAACATAGTTTGGGACCCAAAAGCTGATAGATTTTACGAATTTAGATATAGAAAGATATTTATACCCCTTTTTATTCTAATAATCTTATGTCTATCAATTTTTGGATTTAGAGGAACTGTCTTACCTATAGGCTTTGTTAAGGAATTTGGTAAGAGTTTTGGCTTAGAATTAGGCTTGGCGCATATTGAACGGAGCACAACGCAGCACAGACTAGCACATCTCAGCCAAGATTTTTGTGATAAAAGTGTTTAAAAGATGAACCGCATATTAAAGGCAGCCGAAAAATAGGACAAGCGAGTATAAGCAGAGACTTATTCCTGTGCTCCATTGGTTAATGTCGAGAGTTTCCTCTGCTGGCTTAGCGCAATCTTGAATTTTGCTAGTGAAATATGAAGCGTTTAATTGAATTAGTGCGGTAAAACCCAGTGTTATATAACATTACAAATCCTCAAATGTTCATAGGAGAAAAAAACTAAAGGTATGGAAGAATATTGCCTCAAATTTAAATTACACAGGTGGTAATTAATATATATTTCAAAACTTCCACTTAAAATTCAATTGGAAGTACACATTTCTTACTCGAAATCTGTCTGAATTTCTTCTAATTTTTAAGAATTAATTATTTAACTGAATTATTGAATAAAAATAAGAAATTTCGATAGAAAATTAAGAAGGAAGATATGTTAAATTGTAGTAGCTTTCGATTAATATTGAACGCTGTAGCAAGCGAATTGGCTTAGTAAGGACCTCTTTGTACAGCGCTTATTTTCCAGGGTGATAGTTTTTGATTTTGACTTCGATACACTGCTACAGCTCTCCCGCTCTGATCATGGCCGGGGTAGAATTGTTTCCCGGAATTTTATTTTCCTGCATTAATGTCACTCTTTCTTGTAATTGCGGCAAAATATAACTTATTGACTATAGTTTACATTATTACTTTTATTGTATTGGCGAGCAAGAGACTATTTGGAGTTGTTTTTTATATGAGTCCTTTTATAATTTCTGGGTTCATGACCTGCAGTTCGGCAAATTCTGCAGTACTTTCGACTCCATAAATCAGAATTCCTTCTATGTTTGGCTTCTAATAGTTTTTCTTCGCCAATAGCATAATCAACAGCAGACCTTAATGTTTCATTACGAGTAGCTTTCAATGTGAGTTTGAGCGAGTTTCTTAGCCCTGCCTTCAAACAGTTGATAGCCGTTTGCTCGTTCAGAGCGCGAATCATACTAAAACTTTCGATGATCTGGTCTTTACTGATAGAAATAACAAGCTCATCCTTTTCGACATAAGTAGCCATCGATTCCTGTAGCCCCTATTTGACATTAAATAACTTTAATCTGTGTTTGTCTTTGAAAAGCACGTGGATTTTCTTCATTTCAAGAGTTTATTTACGAAGCAATTTAAACGAAAAACATAAAATATAAAATCAGCATTAGGCTGATTACTTGATACCCTGTATGATATAAATACAGTTCATCTCATAAAACTCTTCTGTACAAAATTTTAGAGTGATAAGTTGCTTCCTTTTCGAATTACATCCAATAATCTGAAAATTCAATATGGCGGACCGACCAAGGAGTGGGGGAATATGAGCGATTTTCATATTATTGGTTAAGCGTTTCATAAAACTGCTGCTTACTAAATTTGAGAGCTGTACGTTGTTCCCTATTTGAATTATACCCAATAATCCAAGAATTCATTATAGCGGCCTATTCAAGGAATTGGGGGGTTCGGCACATTTTCGAACTTAGACCTACAAATTTTCTGAAAGTAATATATACCAAATTTCAGAGGTTTAAATTTAATTATTAATTTATTTCATGACTTTTTTTGGAAAGGTCTCAATCTCATCTGAATACAAAAAATATGCCTTTCATTCAATTTAACTTTCCATATCTCCGCAAACGCTATGTTCTTTGTCATTCACTTTGCATTATAAAATTTTTAGATAACTAGTAGCCAATTCTAATATAATAAGATCCCCAATAATACATTTATTTTATTTTTTACACGACATCACTGGCTGCTAATTTCACTTCAAATTTGCACCTCATAGTCTGTGCGAGTGTAATCAAGGTCACTCCATTTCAGCACGCGCGAAATTCATAAGGTGATTTCGAACCTGGATTTGTCCAGAACCACCGGACCCAATAGTATCTTGCCGCTGCTTCTGAAATGCTGCGCCCTTCCTTGGATAAGCCTCTGAAGAAATTATTTCATTTAACCTATTCAAAAGGTAATTTCCCATCCTCATGGAAACTCCCCCATGTTCAGTCAATTCCTAAAAATTCGGAAGCTAGCGATCTCTCTAATTATAAACCAATGGCAATTCCTTCGATCCTGGCAAAGGTAGTTGAGACTCTCACAAATGCGCAATTGGTGCCTCAACTGGTGTCTTAATGACTTTCCTTACTGAACGCTGGCATCAATGCCTCCATAATTTCAGCGACTTCGGCGTGTTTGCGCTCGATATCTCGAAGGCCTTTCACAAGGTCTGATCTTTTAGCCAAACTTCCACCATTTGGTCTGGAGCAATCTCTACTCACTCAGATTTCAAGTTTCCTTTCTGAATGTTCCATCTGATTTACTTTGGACGGTATGATCTCTAACGCTTATAATATTAATGCCGGTGTACCGCAAGATTCTGTATTGTCTCTTTCTACTTTTCATTATTTATCTCTTATTTTTCACTTCTAATCCAATGCACTCCTTTGCTGAAGGAAGCACCCTTGATTTCGCACACTTATTTGAATAACTTTCCGATTTTCGTGGGAATGGCACTGACTATAATCGAGCACGCATAATTGGATCGCTTAGACATTGAGAGAATCCTCGCCTGGAATTCGGCGCATTGCGTTGATTTTAACGCATTCAAAATCCAAATCCGTTTGTTCTCTCTCAAATGAACTCCATATCCGCCACTATACCTCTCTTAGTCAATGGAGTGAGCATTTCAACTTCTCCTAACTTGAACATCTTATGGGCTTTGCTATTGCAAAGAATGCGATGAAATGCCTGGACTTACTACAGAAATGCAAGAGATCCTATTTAATCCCCTTTAACCTGGCGCTCATTTACAAGCCTCAGATCTGAGTTTAATTCGCATATTTGGGCAGGGCCAGAACGCACTGCATTGCCCGCGTTAGGTAGAATCCAAAAGAAGGCTTTCGAACTTATTGGTAGTGAGGCGATTATCTCTAAAATCGATTCTCAGGAGCACCGGTGAAATGTTGCATGCCTTACGCTCTATTATCTCTATTTTAGTGGACATTATTCCAACGAAATCTCTGGCCTGATTCCTTGAGACACAATTAAACAGAACAGCGAAATTTCGCAAATCCTTCTTGGACAGAACAATACGAATGTGGAACAGAGAACCATCCCCTGTTTTGCCCAGGAATACAGACCACAGCATTGTTATAGCATCACAAAGTATCCCCTGAGCTTTGGCTGCACCGAAAAAAAATCACATATCACAACTAATAATATGAGTGCTCTAGCATTCGAAGCATATTAATTTAAGGATAAAATTTTAATGTGAACAGAACTTATTATCGTTTAATAAATGCGCTTGTTTATTTCCTTTTTCATTGGCTTGTCATCATTGGACCAGGAATTGTAATGGGTATCGGTGCTTCAATGGTGCGGGAATCATCCACGGTAATGCTAGGTCATTATTTCAAGAAACGGCGACAATTTGTTGAAATGATTACGATGTCAGGGGAAGGAGTTGGAATTGCTCTGTTCTCAGTCATCTTAAAGGAAGGTGTCGGGTAAGTACCGTATCAAAGTTAAAAAAAAAAATTTCTTTGAACAAAAGAAAATCAGAATGATTTCCAATTTTTCTTCATATTCTTTGCCGCAAAAATGCAGTGAATTTTTTTCAATAAAAAGTTAACAAAGACGAGACATATTTATCAGTGGAATTGAAGCAAGCGGCCAGGAAGCATGGAGTTTTATAGTCCCTGCGTTTTTTAATGTCACAGGAAATACTAAATTAATTCCCTTTCTCGACTTAACAGGAAAATGGGATGGAGGTTGGGTTTGCAAGCAATTACTGGATTCGTTTCGTTCAGTTTCTTCATGGGGTTGTTATATAGGCCTGCTTCTCTATATCATCCCCAGAGGAGAGCAATACAACATCTGAAAAACCAGAGGAAAAAGGTAATGCCCAAATATTTTGCTATAGTTTACATATTTCACCTAGCCCACCGAATTTCTGTTTCCTAGTTGGCATTATTATTCTCATTTTCGTAATTTTTTCAGAGCGAACAAGTCGAGATATCAGAAAAATGAGTACTTTGATTGTAATTTCTTTCATTCTTCATTTAAGACCTATTACTCCCTACAGTTAGGGCGAAAATTCACTGAAATTTTATAAAAGCTTTTTGTAGACTGGTATATCGGGACAACCAATAATCTTTTGCCCATCTGATCGTTTGTCGCTAGTTCTAACTTGAGCCCCGTGGATGGGTTTTAAGAATACCTTCACAATGTTCTTTATTTTTCGTGAAAGTCGAGTTGTGCCCGTGCCGTGGAGCAGACGTACTCGTTGAGGGCTTCTCAAAAGATCTTTGCGACGTGTTCCCATCGTATATCTGTCTCACTGGGATAAGTTCCCTCCATCGACCGACGCAATAGTTCATTCTAAGGCTGGTCGGTGTTTTGTGCACATGATCCTGTTGTGCTTGGTTCTGATGGAAGAAGAAGAAGAATCGAATGTTATGTCGCGGGTGCGCCTATATTACCGAAGCTCAAACAGCAACACTCTTAACCACCTAGCCAAGAGGCAGGGCTAATAATAAAATTAGTGCACTTCTGCGGCCCTTTTTGCTTCCTTTTGGTTTTTTGCTCGGGTTTTATTGGGTCAAAGTATCTAGCAGCATCTCCGGCTGAGCGTCGGGAGACTCCAGTGATGTGAAAATCTGGCGCCTAAGTAAAACACTAGCGCAATTTCGTTTATATTATCACTGCGATCTTGCTGGCACAATGCAAAAATCTTATTTAGAATATAACATGAAGGTATTTAAAGCTGCGTACGATATATTTTTCACTTTTCTCTTGTCTTGTTGTCTTTCTCTTGCCTTCTTGTCGAATTACAAATGTCCGCTTCTTGAAGTCGTCGTCTAATGGTGTTTAGAGAAACACCCGTTTTTTCTTTTTTTAGATCTGTTAATGGCAAACACAAGACTGGATTTTTCTGGAAAGGTTCGTTCATCGCTTTATCCCGATCTATCGAAGTGCATCTTTTAAATTCCCTTCCGCGCAAATCATCCACGTTTCCACTTTCAACAGACCGGGTCTCCCATCTCCTCACAATGTGTAATGTCAAGGTAATTCCTTGCTTTTGTAGTGCTCCACTTGGGTCCTTTTGGATGCTTAACCAGAAAAAACACTCGAATATCTTCATATAAATTACACTCATAGCTTTACTGCTGGCGCTGAAATCAAACAAAACACTACAAAGTCATAGATTGGATAGGAGCATACTTTTTTGTGTATAACTAAACGGTTTCATTTCGGTTTAAAGAAAAACAAATACCATCGAAGGATTTTTGTCAAAAAGATTATACAGGGTGTCCCCGTTAAAGTGACCGATCAGAGGTCCACTAACAGGCCTCCTTTGGTTTGGGTATTTGTAACAGGTGCACGGAAGAAAAAAAAATAGTTAAGAAGTTGAGAATGAGTTATCGCTTCCTTGTGGCGCTTTGGTAAAAAAATTTAATTTTAGTGGACAGTTATCTAAGGTCATATTATCATATTCTGTGAGTCATATTGAGCTTACCTGATTTTCCTGAAGTTGACTTATCTGCGTTCACATCTTCCGCTCCTGTAGAGAAATAGCTTGAGAATAAATAAGAAATGAATTGCCCAAAAGAGTAATTAGTTATTCTCGGTACCTACCTGAATCCCTCAGCCCGACGTCGTTCACTATGCTTGCCACCTCTTATATCTACGTGAGTTATTCTAGCTCTGCCCCCGGAGGATCTTCTATCTCACTATCGCTCTGGATCCGCGGAAAGAGGTTAAGGGTCCGAAGCATTTGTGGATACTTACTAAGGAACAAGGTCATGGAGTTCCCTCGAAAATCCCTTCGAGAAGCATGCACGCCGACTTAAACCCTCCGTCCTTTTTTTCCCCACGCCACCACCGACGAGCTTAAGCCGGACCTGAAGAGGTTTTAGAGGAGGAACAATGGGTAATCACAGACATATTTGTTAATTGGTTCCTTGGCGGTCCCGAGCTATGGAAGTTATCCCACACAAGTGTATCCAGGTGATTTCAGAATCGGAACCCCATTAGTAGGACGTTTAGTTCCCGGAACCTGGCGCCCAAACGACATACTTCTAGTAGAATTCCTAGAGCTATTCTTCACTTCTGCGGTGTGCAAGAATTCTTTTATTGTTTTCCAAACCTTCGACATAGGAACACCGTTGGCAGGGGTTGTGCCCAGCACGATTCTGCCCAATTGTTGACATATTTGTCTGAAAAAAGGGTGAATAGGAGAGTGAGTAGGCACTCATTTAAAAGCCACGATTGTTCTCTACGATGTGGCACTAGACTCGTACATATATCATGCTTAATATGAGCTTGTAATATGTCATGCGATATCTATATATATTAAATACTTGGCACAATAAAATGGTATGGCTGGGATAGCCGCTATTTAGGTTGAGATCAAAGTGAATTTAGAAGAGTCTTCGAGCAGAGTGATGCCGTCTAACAAATTTCCAAAATATATCGGTCAATCTCAAATGGGTTAACCAGCCAAAGCCGTGAACCCTTAATTAGTCATAAGATTACTAATAGTCTTTCATATCATCTTACTCATCAAGTGCGATGTCAATTGTTTGTTTACCTATTGCACCTTACTTTTACTTTCTGTGCCATCTGTTTGTGGCACACTCTGTTTACGACGTGGTAATTTCTTTCTTGTGTGCATTACATAAGCTGTATTTTTTTGCTGAATATCCAGATCGGGAAAAAAACGATCGGGATCTTGTTGAAATTAGTTTTATACATTAGCAGTATTGATAATCGTGGTCAAGTTGACAGCTGCTAATTATAAGGCATTATTTTATTATATTCTATGTAATAAGTTTCAATATTTCAAACGCATAAATTTTATTTGTTATTTGTCATACTTGCAATTTTATATCATATACATGTTTGTTCACTTTTAAGATCACTCTTGATAAACAACAGTACTAACATCCAAGACTAAGAAAGTGTGCCTATATGTGGGAATCAGTACTAATTTTTGGATCTTTAAAGATCCAGATCCAAGATCTGTATAAAGTTCTTGCATTTTTTAAAAAGTTGCAAGTGATTTTTATCTAGTTGTGTATGGTTTTGAACTGGTTGCATTCCGTGTTGATTTGGTTACTTTTGAAGCGTAAATGCTATAAATAGCTTAACGCTATTTTGTTTATATTTTGAGGATTATATATTATGAAGCTTAGATTTAAATACCAACATGCTTCCATACTTTTTGTATAAACAATCTCTATAGCTACATAAATCTAGGCCATCTACAGTAGTTTTCTTTAGTCCCTTGGCTTTCTTAAGCACTTTATTACTTTCAATGTCTACAGATTACATTTTTGACCTAATACCTGTAAATTCTTTAACAATTTTACCTTTAACTTCATATTTCATATAACCCACTGTTTTTTTATTTAATGGAACTTTATAGGAATTGTTAAACGGATAATCGGAGGTTTCAAATTTGTCATCTATATCGTTTAAAATATCAGTATCTTCAGTTTCAATTGTATAAATGAATGAGTCTGTATCCATATGTAGTTCAAAATAACATTTTTGTTGTATTTTGGTTTCATGTAATCAAAATGAAAACTATACATTTTGAGTGTAATAAGTGTAAACTCTGCTTATTTGTATTACAATCATGTTCTCAGTGAACTGCGTTCAACTATGAAAATTTCGCTTTAGATATCAAAGCTTGAGCTCCCAAATGTCTTCCTCGACTTTTCCATTCACTTACTTACAGTTTTAACATCTTTTTGCTTATCAACATTCTCCATTGTTTTCCCAAAGACGGCATTATTCATTAATTGTAAACAATTTTTCTGAAATTCATTATGCTATGGTACGATAATAAGTATTTTACTCAATATAATTTCTTAATCAACAAGATTGTGTAAACCGAAGAATTCTATGGATATGCAAAAGTTTTAAGCCATGTTGAAGACATTTCTGTAGATTTCTGTAGTGAATTACATATCTCGACTTATTGGTTAAAACTGTAATCAACCTTGGTAATTTTAAATTTGGGGGTATTTAATTCTCTGAGCAAAAAGGCAAATCATTATGCTCATCATGAGTAGATGATGAATATTCTAAATCTACTTCTAAAATATATTCAATATTAAAATTTTCTGATTTATTTAGTAAATTAATATTCCTACTATCTAACGGCGTTAGATTCTCAACCACTGTGCCGCGGCACTTTTGTGTTCCGCGAAATTCTTAAAGTGTGCCGCCAATTTTTAGAAATGTATATAGTAAAAATTTTATTGCTTTTTTTATTACGAGTAAAGTTTAAATTAAAGAAAAGTACTTACGTACTGTTGTTTTTGTAGTACATATTATTTTATTTTACATTCAAAATTATTATCATGAACTATTTTACACAGTGTATTATATGTAGGTAAGTGAACAATTTTTAAACTTATCTTTTTCTTTGTGTGCCGCCAAATTTTGAAATCGTTAAAAGTGTGCCGCGACAAAAAAAAAGGTTGAGAATCACTACTACTTAAAATCTGAAGAGGAGGGAGGTTGAGACATTGCTCAGCCATACAAATTATTTGCATCTAAATAAGTTATACAATAACGTGATGGTTTATTTTTATCAAAATTAACTAGATATTTATTATTTGCTACACTATGCCTGTGCGGACTCGGATACCTCGCTGTAAGAAATTATACATATGTATTAATATCTGTAAGAAGCTAAAGTTTAATTTTAGTAACCATTAATATTGCATCCCATAAAAGCCCCAGAGCAGTATAATACTGGCAAGGATCTAACTCGTAAATACCTTTGTGAATACTTATGAAGTTTTCAAACATATCTGTTGGTAGTAAAACATCTGTCTTTAAATAAAGCTCTAAGTTCTCCCCCAAGGTTTTACCCTGAAAATTCTTCCAAACTCGATTGCACAAATCTATGTGAGTCAACGAATCTCAATTCAACTGTATCTGTTTTATTAACAAAAATTCTCTTAGAGAGGAAGATGTACAATTCCTTATTTAATGGAATGATATTAATATTTCCTTCGACTTCTTTAAAGCTTTAATAAATAAATGACAATCATATC